>JASDQU010501650.1:62766-74092 GCA_032191745.1 Picea mariana | reverse complement strand
GCATGTTGAGCCTGTCCTTGGTTTTGTTGATTGTTGTGAAGAGTTGAGATTTTTGTCCTCATCCCTAGTCCATCAGTCCACGCTTGAGAAATCGGCCAGGAGTCGAATCAACGGTCGTCACTTCAGTGCACAAAAACCTATAGATTCTAATGCCCTATTTTTCTGTGCATGGATGACGAGAAAAGAATGTGTTTGACCAACATTTTACCCCTTCTTATCTCCGCGCCTTCATCTCCGCCTTGTTTTGGTCTCTGCATGTTATATCACCTCTCCGTCTTCATCGTTATCGGCATCTCAAGACTGTGTTTGGTATTCTCCACATTTTTATATATTTCCGGATGAATTTAACTTTGTGTTTTTGCTCGATAAATCAACTCTGCGTTTTTACATTTTGATGGAAACTTAAATCTGCATTGTGATCCCTCCCTGCAACTTAACTCTATGTTTGTTGTATTGATGGCATTATCCTCTACATTCTTACCTCTGTGTTTGTTTTAATGCTTGTCTGCGTTTTTTTTATGCGTCAGTGTTATTACACCAATCCCAACGCAGGTGGTTTATGGACTGCAATTTACATTTTACTGACTGCAATTTACTATACGGGGAACTATCCTTATATCCAGAAACGATTGGGCTTTTAGAATGAATTTAATTCTAAGAGGCAATTTTACTATTCAGAAATATTTAGTATGTACCGACAACGATTGATAGTTCTTGATTAAAAGGGCAACAAATTAACCTTTGAATAACCACGGTTTTTTTTTAACCCGTGAATGACAGTAAAAATTTAGACAGTGTTTGCATTCACTGCCTGTTACATATGTTATTCTTACTGCGATTTACATGGGTTATAATCACTGCGTTTCACCTATGTATTTAAGAGCGATTTATAATCATTTCCCAGCAGAGATGTGATAATGAAAAGTTTGTGTTTTTAGTGATATGACTACGTTGTTGGATGTGTCTGTGTTGTTACATGGTTCCCATTTCTTTACATCGATTCTTGAAGGCGATTTACCCTGGTAGAGATGAATTTTGATATACTTTTAAATCCCCTTTCATTATAACTGCACAACGAATTGCCTAGCTGTGATGGAGTTTGTCTAGAGTTAAATTTCTCTTGATTTATGGTTACACAACGAATCTCTTGGAGAATTTCCCAACACATGTCGCGCCCTGGTGTTCTTCTTGGCATGTAAATCGCGATTTTCACCCTGGTATACACAATGCGTTTACCAATAGTAGGATTGTGCTTTCATCTAAGAACAACTGTGTGAAACTGTGTTTTTAGATCTGGGTTGTCAACGTTTTACTTGTGTCAGCGATCTTTTAATACCGCGAGTATAGGCGGCATGTATGGACAGCATGTTAATTCTTTATTGAAAAGGAATTTATACATGGAATGGCAGCGAGTTTATTTCATTATTGACTATGAATTTTACCGTCAACTGATAGCGGATTTCTAGTTGGATTGACAGCAGGTTGCACATGGTGTGACAACGATTTGTTAGATGTGTTTATGGCTGTGTATTAGGCGTTGTGACAGTGTGAGTGAGGCGTTGGTAATGGTTGTGTGGTTATCCGTGTATGACAGTCATGGTCGATTATGTTAGTTGTTGTTTTATTATTGTTAGTTATTAAATTGTTTCATAGGTTTTAATGTTTCATAGTTTATATTGTTTCATAGATTCTAGTTTATCTTGTTTCATGATAGCTACTGCATTTTATCATTATCTTCAGATTGTCTTAGATTTGTTCAGTTTAAAAGATCTGCATTAAATGGCGATTTTAACTTACTTGTTCATAGTTTACAATTGTTCCATAGAATATACGTGTTCCTTAGGTTATAGATTATAGTGGTTCTTAGATAGCATTTTAGCATTTTTATTAAACTGTTATGAAACCATATTGTTGTCAGATATGGGTACAGAAAAAGGATACTATTTGTATATTAATGGTTAGCGAATTTTAGGGGACAACGATTTTTTTTAGACCACGATAATAGTGATAGGGTGGAGGTTTTAACTTAGGCTTACCAGGAATTATATGTTAAGGAATGACCTCAGCAGTGAGACCTTGTCAACAAGATATTAAGTTATTTAATGCATGACTTGAAAAGCGAGAGAGAGGATTTTATTGATTCATGTTGTTATAGAATGGATTCTTGAGGGAATATTTCATGGATGGCTAATCACGTATTTTAATTGGTGTATGTTTTCTTTAGACTTTGTGCGCCAAGAATTTAATGTGTTGTGTGATTGTTATGGTCGCTAGTTTCCCTTGCATCTTGTTGACCTGTCGTGAGGGGTGCTTGGGTTTTTCATCATGCGGTTGACAATTAATTCGATCTCCTAGTGCATTGAATCCTTCTTGGGTTGGGCCTAGATGTGTCGTGGTGTTTCCTTGGTCACAGTTACACCTATCGTCGTGTAACGACATGATTCCGGATGAGGGGATCATTGCACGCCCTGATGGATAGAGGTGCATAATAATCTGGCTGGAGTTTGTTCCTTCCGTATGAGTGTTTTTTATTGTCGTAAGTTTTCTATTGACGCTTGGGTGGAAACGCCTTCATGCGTTTGGTTAAGCGCCATCGAGGATCTAGTTAGCTGGTCATCAAGGCTGTTGTGTCAGGATGGGGAGGTTGTCCCTTAGCGGGTAGGCATGGTCATGTTGTGTCAAGCGGGAAGTCATTTCTCCTTGTTGTTTTATGCTTGTTTCGCCCAGTTTCTCTTGTGCCAATGAATGGATTCATAGTTGTCTGTTGCCTAATCGACATGTGTGTGTTCGTCGTCAGTTTGTGTGGTTCGACTGTTGTCATCGTTGCCTTCTTTCCTAAAACAAAAAAAAAAAGAAAAAAAAAATTATGCTTCGCTTGTAGTCGTAACAAAGGGGTTGTTACATATGGTATTAAAGCGGGTTCAACCCTGCGACTGTGGATCGCCAGGATTTCCACTGCAGTAAACCCGTGATTTTTAACCCTTGTGTTAATTAAAAACCTTAACGTGTCCATGCGGTGATCACATTTAGAGGACGCCACAGAGGTTCGCAACGTGGTGCCAATGAAGGAGGTGCGACACCTCTAGAAGTTCCCGCACCCTTGGAGTCAAACCCCCAAGGGGAAGAAAACGTCCTTGGGCTAGATTCACTTGTTGTAACGGATGATGGTCTGACAAGGCCCTTCCAGGTAATGTCAAAGGGCCTTGATTCACCATCGGTACTGAGATGAGGCCACGACACCTCTACCCTTGAGGGTCCACAACGCACCCTATCGAGTACCGTTAGCATTCATCGAGAACTCGAGAGAGTTGAGTTCTCAATTCCACGAGTGTCACGGACAGCTGTGTCGTCAAGGAACAGTTGTAGAGCAAGGCGTTGTGCTTCATGCTTCATGATTTTGACCTTCAACATGAAGGTTCGCTTGGTGGTGTTTCAACTGAAAGGGAGCACTCTTCTATGGCGGAAGACGCTCCTGCCACATTGAACATGGCCATCGATAATGTGTCATGGGAACTGTTCGAGGAACGGTTCAAGGAGAGGTATCTTTTTAAGGAATTCATTGAATGTCAGCTCAACGAGTTCGACGCCTTGCGACAAGGAAACCACATGGTGCCCGAGTACGAGGCCCGTTTTGGAGCTGCTTCGGTATGCTCTGCACCAAATTACCCAGAAACTTAAGGTCAAGGAGTTTGAGTTTGGACTTATTATTAGAATTCAGCTTCTACTTCGGGTACCAGGATTACTGGAACAAAGAAATTTTGTTGGATGGTGGGGAGCCACATTACCAACATTACTGCCTAGAGGAAAGGGCTAGAGCATCTGGATCAGCCGGACCCACTACCATGAGATTTTTGGGCAAGGCCCATCGGGTTCATGCAGCAGTGAATAACCGCCAGGCAGAGCACCAGTCGACTGTGCTCAAGACGTCAGGTATCGTCGTTGACCAGACCCTTAGTATTTTGATAGATCCCAGTGCTACCAAGAGTTTCATTCTTGGTGCAGTGCTAAAAAGGATTAAAGTAAAGGCAGTCAAATAGGATGATTTTAGCCTTGTAGAGATGGCTTAGGGATCCAAACAAAAGGTTGGAGGAAAGGTTACGGGTTGTACCCTTAACCTAGGAGAGTTTGTCGGCAGGGCCAACCTTTACATCACAATCTTATGATCTTATGACGTTGTGCTTGGTATGGACTGGTTGGAATTGCATGAGGCGATACTCAATTGTAAGACGAAACGGTTGAGCTTGGTTGATGACAAGGGACTGAGACACGTGATTGTAGAACAGAAACAGGGATTTCCCTAAGGTTCATCTCTTCCATGCAGCTACGGAAGAGCATGTGCAAGGGATGAAAGATGTATGTGATCCTATCATTAAATGAGAAGGGAGTAGCGGAAGGTCTATAACACCATTCGATGGTGAGAGAGTTTGCAGATGTCTTCCAGGAGGAGTTACCTAGGACGCCGCCAGATAGGGAATTGGAGTTTACCATAGAACTAAAACCAGGGACTAAACCGATAGCTAGAATGCCTTATCGAATGTCGACCTCAGAGTTATAGGAGTTGAGAATGCGACTGAAGGAGCTGCTGGACCTAGGACTTATACGTCCGAGTGTGTCACCGTGGTGTGCGCCTGTTATTTTTTCATACAAAAGAAGGATGGGTCGTGGATACTCTACATTGGCTACCGTCAATTGAACAAGGCAACGATCAATAATCAGTATCCATTGCCAAGAATTGATGATCTGTTCGATTAGATGAAGGGTGCGGGGGGGGTTCTCAAAGATCGATTTGCAATCAGGGTATCACCAGTTACAAATCAAGGAGGAAGACGTCCCTAATACTGCCTTTAAGATGAGGTTTGGTCATTACGAGTTTACTTTTTTACCGTTTGGACTGACAAACGCCCCAGGGGTATTTATGAGTTTGATGAACGGGGTGTTCCACGAGTACTTGGACAAGTTTGTCCAAGTATTGATTGACGATATTTTATTTACTCTCGTACGACGGAGGAGCATGATGAGCACTTGCGCTTGGTACTACAGTGTCTGCGAGAGCACAAATTGTATGGGAAGTTGTCCAAATTCTCCTTTTATCAATCGAAGATTCACTACTTAGGGCATGTCATCTCCGACGAAGGTATAGTCGTGGATCCAGCAAAGGTTGAGGCTATTATGGAATGGCCTGCACAGATGAATGTCCCAGAAGTGCATAGCTTCATGGGTTTAGCAAGATACTATTGACGGTTCATTGAGGGATTTTTAAAGATAGAAAATCCGATCACAGAGTTACAGAAGGAGAACAAGAAGTTTGTTTGGACCGAGAAATGCGCAGAAGATTTTCGGAGGCTCAAAGAGTTGTTGACAATGACACCGATACTAAAGGTCCCTGACATAGACGCAGACTTCTTGGTATGTACTGACGCTTACGCTGAGTCTTGATGAAAGACGTTCAAGTGATAGCTTACATCTCAAGGAAACTAAGAAGGCATGATGAGAACTATGTGACACACGATTTGGAGTTGTTAGCCATTTTTTATGCCTTGAAGGTTTGGAGAAACTACCTAGTTGGACGAAAATTTGAACTAAATATGGACCATTGTGGACTACAACACATCTTTACGCAAAGTGACCTGAACGCGCGACAATGACGTTGGTCGAAATTTCTTAGCGAGTACGACTTCGAGATTACTTACATAAAAGGAACAGTGAACCGAGTGGCAGATGCATTGAGTCATAGACCACGCATATTTTCGATGTTGCCTCTTTAGACGAATGTACGCGAAAAGATTCTAACTTTACAGCGTGATGATGACTGGTACGAAGAGGTCGAGGATTTTATCGGACAAAACACAATGATGGTACCAAGATTTGAAGGATTTAGGTTTGATGACGATGGATTATTGAGGTTTAAAAATCGGATTTATGTACCACCGAGAGATGAGTTGAGGAGTTTGATCCTAAACGAGGCTCACAAAACAGTGTACATGGCCCACCTAGGAGTCATGAAGATGAGGTCGGAACTTAAACCCTTATTATTCTAGAAAGGAATGAAGGCAGACATAGTTAACTATGTGGCCCAATGTCTAGAATGTCAGCAAGTAAAGGATGAACATAGACATCCAACAGGATTACTACAACCACACGCTATCCCAGAATCGAAATGGGATGTCATTTCGATGGATTTCATTGTTGGATTTCCATTGACAACAAGGAGACATGACTTGATTTTTTTGGTATTCGACACTCTGACGAAGAGTGCTCATTTTATTCCTGTGTGTACGACGTATCAGGCACCTGAAATAGTTAGAGTTTTTATCAGTGAGATTGTGAGGTTGCATGGCGTGCCTAAGAGGATTATATCTGATCGAGGACTGGTGTTTACTGGACGATTTTGGACTAGTTTGCAAGAGGCCTTGGGAACCCAACTTAAATTTAGTACTGCATATCACCCTAAGACAGACAGGCAGTCTGAACGAACAAACCAAGTCTTGGAATACATGTTGCACATGTACATGATGGACCAACAAAAGCATTGGGAAGAATTCTTGTCCCCGGTAGAATTTGCTTATAACAACAGTTACCAAAGCACCATTAAGATGGCGCCTTTCGATTTTCTTTATGGACGATCATGTCAGACACCTTTGAGTTGGGATTGGCTTGAGGATAGGGTCCTGGTGGGACCGAAAGCAATCCAAGAAATGGAAGATTAAATGCATACTATAAGACAAAGGATCAAGGAATCGCAGGATCGACAGAAGAGTTATGTCGATGCGCGTCATGTCGACTGTAGTTACGTTGTGGCGATCAAGTATTTTTGCGGCTGAAAACGCATAAGAGTACGATCAAGTTTGGAAAAGGGGATAAACTATATCCTAGGTTTAGGGGATCCTACGAGATTTTGGAAAGGAGAGGCCCGTGACCTAATGACTATCCTTGCCTGATTCTTGAGGCGTATGCACGATGTCTTTCACGTCTCTGTTTGAGTCTTATGATTATGATCCTACACATGTTTTGGACTTGAGCACCTTGCAGGTGTCGGATGAGGGTGCACTCACGGTTGAGCCAATCCGCATCCTGGATCATCGTGTTCAACAACTACAGTGTCAAATAATAGATTAGGTCAATGTCTAGTGGGAAAACTATAGTCCACACTTGACGACCTGGGAGGACGCATATGATATGCGCAAACACTTTCCATTTTCGTTTGATATATAGACTTATGATACTGTGATACACATTATTTTGGCACTTATATACTGTGAAAATTCGGGACGAATTTTAGACCAAGAGGGGGTGTATGTAACATCTCGCTCTTACGCGCACTGAGTGAACTTATTCTTTGAGGACACTTGCTTGCAAGTGATTCGGATTATTATACTTTTGGGCATTTGATTATGATTATGAGGCGTTATGAATTGATGACATGTTATTTTGTTGTACTGACATAGACAGGTGCTATTGAATCGGTTTTCCTGAGTGTGCAGGATTTTGGACCTCGAGGATGTAGAGGCATCAATGAAACCCCTTTGACTCCAGACTGAGTCGGGGAGTGGACTATTGGGGTTTGATTGTTGTATATATGAAATTTGTGCTTCTGATTAGATGATATTATTATGGATATTATTCTGACATGATTCATTGATGATGTAGGCTGACGATAGCTTGTCGACTAGACTCACATGTGGAGTATAGGGGTCACATATGACTACCAGAGACGTTGAGGGAGAGGTGTGGATAGCAACCCTGCCACAACCTACTAGAACTCCAATCGTGGCTCGAACTGTAGGTTAACGATTACCTAGTTCGAGAAGACCCACGATGCCATGAGGGCATACTGCGACATTCACTCATGATGATTCTAAGGGGCGCGCAATAAGGCAGGGGCCTTATTTCTTAGAGGCCCTTAGTCTCCCACAAGATCACCTGGCGGAGTATTGAATCCAGGGGTTTTGATGTCTACCAAGTTAGTCAAGAGGCGAGTGGCACCCTTGGAGCACGTAGTGTGTCCTGAAGGGCACATTGCGCAAGAAAACCGGAAAGAGGCGAGTGGCACCCTTGGAGCATGTAGTGCATTCTAAAGGGCATGCCACGCAAGGGAAACAGAATGGGGCGAGTGGCACCCTTGAAACACCTAGTGCGTCCTGAAGGGAATGTCGCGTTGCTAATTAATAAATGAATGAACCTAGATGGCCTTAGAACGAATAATGTGATGAGAAAGATTTAAAGCAATTTCCCTAATAAAATGTTGCCCAACCCAGGAAAATAAAGTCTAGGTCTAAGTGATACTTTTGATAAAAAATAAAAAACTATTCATATAAAAATATAAATATAAATAAATAAATAATAATGATAATCATCATTAATCATGTGACGAGAAGGGGGTAAGTAATTCAATTAATTTATAAAAATCTTTTGGGGGATAAAATTTAAAAGAGGGGAAAGGGGAAATAATTGTTTTATCACATATGCTAATTAAAAATTTATTAGTTAAAAAGGAAAAGGGGAAAAAGTTTATTTTCTACACCTACCAATTTGAGTTTTAAATAAAAAGGGAACGAGGGAAATCTAAAAGAATTAGGAAACTAGGAAAAAGCGGGAAACATAAAAAGAAAAGGGAAACACAAGGAAAAAGCAGAAAGACTAACTTAGTAAAGTATCTAGCATTTAAGAACTTTCTAAATTAAAATCAACTAGTAAATTAGTAAGGGGGTAAGTCATTAAAATGTGTAAGGGAATATGGGGACACCTAGGAGAGATTCTAGGAATGCTTTTAGGTGGGTGAAGGAAATAGGAGTAATTAATTAATTAATGAAATTAATTTATGGTGCAATGAAGGGGATGGGTGACACATGTATGAGGAGGATTTTTATGAATTAAATTATTGAACAATAAATTAAATGGGATTTTGAGAAAGTAAATGATGTAGAAAATATATATAAAGGAGGGAGGAGGAGGATGATGGATCTCTTCTTTTATGCGTAACGTTACGCTACAGAATTTTAGACTTGACTGACCTAGCTTGTGGGAGTTGAAATACCCAGCTCGGTGAGGAGTGGTAGCTCGGCCTTGCGAGGCGAGTTGGGAGATAGATTCTCTTTGTTTTAGTGTGCATGGCCCATTTGCGGCTCGGGGGGCTAAGGGGGAAGAAGAGTACCCCTAGCGTTTGCTGGGAGGTACCGGTGAAGTCTCATCGGTCGGCAAGTGGGAGTTGCACGGAGCGCGCGGGATAACGACTTAGAGCGGACTACTTGGGATACGGTATGCTTACTTGATTATGCATGGTAGATTCTTATTATACCTCATGCTTTCAATTCTGTATTTTTAATTGGGTCAGGAAAATGTTGACTTAGCATTTTAACTGATAACTTAATTTACCCATAGCCTTAAGCTCGTTGTTGATTGCTTCCCTTGGCTTTCGATCCCTAGGTGTTGAGCATGTCCTTGGTTTTGTTGATTGTTGTGAAGAGTTGATCTTTTCGTCATCATCGCTAGTTCGTCAGTCCACACCTGAGTAGTCGGCCAGGAGCCGAATCGACAGTCGTCACTTCGGTGCACAACGACCTATAGATTCTAATTCCTTGTTTTTCTGTGCGTGGGTGATGAGCAAAGGATGTGTTTTCGCAACAGTTTTGATCTCCACCTTGTTTTGGTCCCTGCATGTTATATCACCTCTCTGTCTTCATCGCTCTCGGAATCTGAAGACTGTGTTTGGTATTTTTTACATTTTTATATATTGTCGAATGAATTTAACTCTGCGTTTTTTCTGGATAAATCAACTCTGCGTTTTAACATTTTGCTGGAAAATTAAATCTACATTGTGATCCCTCCCTGCAACTTAGCTCCATGTTTGTTGTATTGATGCATTATTCTCTGCATTCTTACCTCTGGGTTTCTTTTAATTCTTGTTTGTGTTTTTTTTATGCGTCTATGTTATTACACCAATCCCAGCGCAGGTGGTTTATGGACTGCAATTTACATTTTACTGACTGCGATTTACTATCCGGGGAACTATCCTTATATCCAGAAACGTTTGGGCTTTTATAATGAATTTAATTCTCAGAGGCAATTTTACTATTCATAAATGATTTAGTACGTATCGACAGGGATTGATAGTTCTTGATTAAAAGGGCAACGGATTAACCTTTGAATAACCGCGTTTTTTTTTAACCTATGAATGACAACAAAAATTTAGACAGCGTTTGCATTCATTGCCTGTTACATATGTCATTCTTACTGTGATTTACATGGGTTATAATCATTGCATTTCACCTATGTATTTGACAACGATTTATAATCATTTCCCAGCAGAGACGTGATAATGAAAGGTTTGTGTTTTTAGTGATATGATTGGTTTGCATTGTTACATGGTTCCCATTTCTTTATAGCGATTCTTGAAGGCGATTTAGCCTGACAGAGATGAATTTTGATAGACTTTTAAATCCCCTTTCATTATAACTGCACTACGAATTGCCTAGCCATTATGGAGTTTGTATAGAGTTAAATTTCTCTTGATTTATGGTTACACAACAATTCTCTTGGAGAATTTCCTAGCACAGCTCGTGCCCTGGCGTTCTTCTTGGCGTGTAAATCGCGATTTTCACCCTGGTATACACAACACGTTTACCAATAGTAGGACTACGCTTTCATCTAAGGACAACTGTGTGAGACTGCATTTTTAGATCTAGGTTGTCAACGTTTTACTTGTGTCAGCGATATTTTAATACCGCGAGTATAAGCGGAATGTATGGACAACGTGTTAATTCTTTATTGATAAGGAATTTATACATGGAATGGCAGCGAGTTTATTTCATTATTGACTATGAATTTTACAGTCAACAGATAGTGAATTTCTTGTTGGATTGACAATGGGTTGCACATGGTGTGACAACGATTTGTTAGATGCATTTATGGTTGTGTATTAGGCATTGTGACGGTGTGAGTGAGGCATTGGTAATGGATGTGTGGTTAGCCATGTATGACAATCATGGTCGATTATGTTAGTTGTTGTTTTATTATTGTTAGTTATAAAATTGTTTCATAGGTTTTAGTGTTTCATAGTTTATATTGTTTCATAGATTCTAGTTTATCTTGTTTCATGATAGCTACTGCATTTTATCATTATCTTCAGATTGTCTTAGATTTGTTCAGTTTAAAATATATGCATTAAATGGCAATTTTAACTTACTTGTTCATAGTTTACAATTGTTCCATAGAATATACTTGTTCCTTAGGTTATAGATTATAGTGGTTCTTAGATAGCGTTTTAGCATTTTTATTAAACTGTTATGAACCCATATCGTTGTCAGATATGGGTACGGAAAAAGGATAC
>JASDQU010501650.1:15175-27876 GCA_032191745.1 Picea mariana | reverse complement strand
CCAAAGGTTGGAGTTTCAAAAACAACCAATGTGTGTTGTGCAGCTCAGAGACCAACCTGAACTTGAGAGGATTCCAAAGAGAGCCCAGGCCCCCAGAGGCTCCCCGTGCTGAAACTGCTTGACCGCTACTTCCTTTCCATAATTTTTTACTGATTTGGAGAAACTGATTGTCCTCCATTTTGGTCTCCTAAATCAAAAGAATGTCTGGGGCTTCTCTTCTTAAAAGGATTCTTATTGTTTCTTCTTTCACTTTGCTCCCCATTCCTCTGCAGTTCCAGGAGACAATCTTCATCATTTATGTTTATGATGAGAGTCTCCCTTGGAGCCTTGCACTTGATTTCTAGGCATCTTTGTATTTTTGTCAAGGAGCTTCTCCAGAGTGGGCTGACTACCCTGAAGCTTATTTTTATAAGTTTCTTGGGCTCTCTTTTCTCTGGAAGATTTGCGGCCCCTTGCAGATATTCTGACCGATGTTTGTGTCTCTCCTATTTCTCCATCTTCCTCAGACTCCTCCGAGTCCTGCTCCTCCTCGGAGGCTTCTGGTTTCTTGTCCTTATTTCTTGCCGTGTCACTTTCTTCAGGACTTATTCCTGCTGAAGTCATTTTCTCTGAGGCTTTGTCCTGTCTAGCTTCTTCCTGAGGAGTCTCTTCTGAAGAGCTTAAGAGCTCATATCTATTTCCTTGACTTTTTGGAGGAGGATCATTCTGGGTGGAGGCAGGCTGAGAGCCTTGAGCCCCAGTCTTCTTGTGCATTGTCTTTGACCTCTTCACTTGGTTCCAACCATCTTCCTTTCCTTTCTCTGCTTCCCTTTTGTTCGGACACCCTCTTGCAAAATGGCCATAGACGTGACATTTACGGCATTTGAAAGGGAGCTGCTCGTAGTCCAGCACTTGCACATGCGTCCAACTGCCAACCTTTATTTTGATGGCCTCCGGAAGTCCCACCTCTAAGTCCACCTCGACACAGATTCGGGCGCAATCATATTGATCGTTGTTGTTTGCTCTATCAATGAACTTTCCCAAGGCATCTCCAATGTGCTTGAGGGAATCCCAGTTCCAGCAATGCATAGGAAGATTAGGGAGCCGAACCCAGACAGGAATTGCCGTTGGGACATCCACAGCCGGGTCGAAGTCAGGGGTCCATTTATTGAGGTAGAGGCCTTGAGGTCCCATGAAATAAGGTCCATTCCTGAAGATCAAGTCTTTGTCCTCCTTTGTGTTGAACTCGAACAGGAAGTAGCCTCTACCCAGAAAATAAGAGGTGACTTTGTTCTTGATCAGTGGGATCCAGTTCTTAATGACCCAGTTTTCTGTCGATTTTGGCGAGGGCCAAAGGCCCGTGAATTGACCCACCAGGGCCCGATATGACAGGGACAAGGTGACCTGGATCGGACCCTCAGGAGGGAGGTTTACCTCAGGAACATCGTCGAGCTTTTTGACAAACTTAGAGGCTTCGGGTTTCTTCTTTTTGGGCAACGAAGCTAGCAGGGAGGAGAAGGCAACTTCAGCATCCGGAGGGCGGAGCATGCAAGGGCCCGAGAGGTGAGTCTTGGGCCTCCATGGCGGCGTCGACCTAACAAACTTATCCCTTCACTTTGACATATCTCGTCTTCTTGTTGGAGAAAGATGCCCACAGGCTCTGACACGATTTTCCCACTCGCTATTCAGAGGAGATCTCGGCCTTTCCCAGCAAACACTTTGCAAGAGATCAAAGTTGCCACACACTGGAAGAAAGGAACGGTAGCATGCATGCAACGATTTTCAAAGGCGCAGATCAGACCAGCTCCACGCTCGCTCCACGATTTTTCCCACTGCTCAAAGGTGCAGTCCAGCTCCACGCCCACTCCACAGAAGCACAAGAAGAGCGCGCACCTCTCTTATTTGGATCACCCTTCTAGGAAGCGCAGAAGCAAACGACGGTCTCTTCCTCACACATTTCGATTCCTCTTCATCGATCTGCGGCCTCATATTGACTTTTCTCGGGCAGAGCGGGTAGTTCGCTCCCCAAAGGAAAGTAGCCTGCGAATATTTGCGTCCAAAGGAAAGCAGCCTGCGAATATTTGCGTCCAGGAAATCGGGTAAGGTTGAGTGATAAAGGTTCGCACCCTACCAGTGGGGAGGCCTGCGAACCTCTCCAGTTTTCGCACCTGCACTCTCGGCCTCTTCAAGCCCCGTCGCCAGCGTTGCAGAGCTCAATCCTCTTTAATTTAGATGTTTCTAACGTACATCTACTTAATTTTTCTGTGTTTTATGTTTTTTTTAAACCATAATTGGGAGATTTTATATTAATAAAAATTGCAACATAGATCGCAACGAGATTACATTAAAAGTATTATTCAAGAATTTTTAACCAAAAATAAAAAAGAGAGCTATATTCCACCATATAATTGTTTTCATCTAGCTAGGTAGGAAAAACATCACATAATTTCTTAGTGGTGTAGATTCTGCAAAGATGTCACAACCACTGATTGCTTCTCTCATTATCACTTTCGCTAGGTTTCAGTCCTATTTGAAAATTCTCATATCATCTGGAAGTTGGTGCATATTTTCTTCTTCCTTCACTCCACCACAATTCAAATTGATTGATCACACTTAATTATATGCTCTGGATTGTTCATCTTTTCTCAAATTTATGACCATATTCCTAAGCATATTGCATTCCACCTCTAGAACAACTATCGAGTACTTTTGTTGAACCAAAGTGCCTATAATGGTTGCAATTTGGGTAGTGACTCAATGTTCATGCTCATGCATTTTTATTGTGGTTGTGTAAATTGAAATTTTACTTCCCTAATTAGCCTCCTCATGTCTCCTCAATTTGAAATTTTAAAGTGACCATTTTCACCTATTTTATAATTATCTTATATGCATATTTTTCACCCACTCCTCTCCTACATGTTTATGCACACATTATAATTCTCGTTTTAATTAAATAAAAGATTTTTAAAAATGTAAGTGTTTCCTTTAATATAGATGTTTCTGATGCACACCTGCTTTACCTTTTTATGCTTTTTTCTTTTGCGTATTCAAGATAAGTTTATTAACTCATGAATGTCTTTCCTATTTAAATGGGTAAACTTCTATCTATATGAACAAGTGTTGCATGGCAACTTAGTCCCTGCCAAGTAATAAATTAAGCTGCCATGCACTACCAATGCCTCTATTTCAGTTTTATATTTCTATTTATAATTGGTATTACACAATTTTTGATGTGCTTGTGGGATCCAGAGAGTAGCTTTAACCCATGCGATCCCTTATACAAGTGAACTGCTTAGTTTTATGTAATGTATAAATGGATTTATTAGCACAATTGGTGAGACGTCCACACACTCTCGGTTCGGGAAGGTCATGGGTTCAAGCCTTGAGGTCACGGGTTCAAGCCTTGTGTCCTTGGGGTTGCGGTTTAACACCCTTACCATCCACGAACATGGGGAAGTATTGGTGAGTTTCCCACACCGAGGAATGTATAGATGGATAGTTACAGATCAAACACATCTCGATCCAATGTATGGTATTATAATAAAATAATTCTTAATCAAAAGTATGATATTATTAGTATATTCTTGGAATATGTTTGTATAGTAATTGTAGTCTCATTCGCCCCTGACATAAAATTAATTTAATAATAAGTAATAATCACTTATAAATTATAAATTTGTATTTATAGGATTTAAAGTTTTTTAAAAAATTAATATTTTATTTAATATATAATTTTTTAAATAATTCAAAATAAAACAAGTTTGACTTAAATCCATTAGAAGATATCTCTGTAATGGAAAAACAAATTTTATAAAAAATAAAATAATCCAAAACAAAACAGGGTAGTGATAATGGAGCTTTTATCTAGAACGTACTAATTAATGTGTATAGTTTTACGAACCGTAGGATATGAAAGAGAGTGGGAATCCAAGTAGGGAATATTTATATTAAAGTGGAGTTTGAATGTACTGTTTGCCAGAACGTGGATAGCCCCCAGTGGTCGCTTGCTGCGAGTGTGTTAATCTATATGTCCTTTTAAACACATTGTCCATAATGTGTATGCGTATTTCATGTACCTGCAGGCTACCATTATTGTCAATTTCATGCACAATGTGGGGATTGACAAGCTGATGTATAAATTTATTAATACACGCCACCAACTAGGTAATAATACCCTTAAGTTTTTAACCAATCATACAAGAGATAAATATATATTTTTAATTTATTTTAATTAAAATAAAAATAAACTTAAGTTAAACATTGTAAGTGTAGTGGATTGAGTTTTGGTGGCTGAAAACCCTAGCTTCTGCTCTGCATGTGGATAATCCCAAACTTCTGAAGATGGAGTGACCACACCTTGGCTAGCATACTACCACACAGTTAGAGTGCCTGATATCTAGTGATGAATCTAGGGGGAGGGGTGCAACCCTCCACATACAGAAATGCCGTAGAGAATGATAGAAAGGGAGCAAGATCCAAACGATCGACATTCAAGCCGCTGCCCCATCTGTGGGAACAATTCCTCACCAAAGAACAAGGTTTCAGCAAAGAGATGGAGGTAGAGATGAGTATGTCTCATCCAAATGCATCGTGAGGATGGGAACCGAGAAAATGCATCCCCCAATCTGATAAATCACCCAGATATACTATCAACTCGACTAGGGTTGGGGAACACACCTAGTTCATGAAAGAGCATTCCCTAATTGGGAAATTTTTGGGTCTCTAGCCTTCAGAAAGGGACCTCATGTGACGGATCAAAGCTTGGTGGAAACCAAAGGGGGACTATGAAGTCCAAAAGCTCCAAGGGGTTCTTCACGATTATCCTCTACAACCTGGAGGACAAGGACTGGATATTCCACAACATACCCTATTTCTACAACTTTGCAGGGCTCTTCCTTAGATTCTGAATGGATCACTTCAGCCCAAAGAAAGAGGATCACCATGGCACTAGTCTGGATCTGACTCTACTCCCTACCCTAGGAATCCTAGCTTGAATAAATTTTCATGGGCATAGGAAACACAATGGGAAGGTATGTAAAAACCTCAGAGGTGACAAAACAAAGGAAATACACCTCCTATGCCCACATCTGTGTCTACATGGATATCTCGAAGGCCTTACTAGAATTAGTAACTATAGAATATGAGGACGAGGACTGGAACCAACCCATTGATTATGAATACATCCCCTTCCGTTGTAGGAAATGTCATGAGCACGATCACCTCTTTCGCGACTGCCCTCTAAATGTTCAAAATTCAAGAGGAGGGGATGGAAAGAAAAAGGATGGTTACACAATGGTCACATGAAGGAAAAAAAAAAAACCCAGGAAGCACAATCAAGAGAGTAATCAGAAGATCCCCATCAACAACTCTTTTGATATCTTAAATCGGCTCTTAGAAGAAGAGGAGGTGGAAAATCCGCATAAAAAAACAACCAGGACAAGGATAAAGGAAAATCCAAGTTGCAGCCTGAACCAACCACAGAAAATGACCAAGGAAAATATCCTCTAGTTTAACAGAATGAGGATAAACCAAAGGACGTTGGGGACACCCTCATGCAGTTGGACGATTAGAATTTGGCGGACATTGACCTGGAGAAATTTGAGGAAGCCTTTAATAAAAAGGAGTTGCAAACCATCCCAGTAGAACAACTAAGAAATATGCAAAAAGTATTCATTGATTCCATAGAAGGATCCACTTCACAACTAGGTATATCCTAAGATCCAACACCAGATCCCAGGCTTACCCTGTGAAAAATCAAACACAGAGGCCAAAAATCATCACACCAACTAATCAAAGAGGTAGGAAACTATATGCTTAACTCGGGACAGATCCACCGTCTCACGGAAGGGTACTTATCCCCACCACCCAACTCATCATGATGAATATCATCACTTGGAACTTTAGAGGAATCAATGGAAGGTCCAAACAAAGGACCCTTCGAGACAATATTCATGCAGAGAATTTAAACATTCTCCTTTTACATGAAAGAAAATCTGTTGGGACATAGCAGAGGAAATATTTCAGGGATGCTGGAGGAATTGCAACTCCATTCACACATAATCAAATGGCGTTGTAGGGGGCCTATCCATTCTATGGAACCCTGCCACAGTCATAATAGATCAACCTTTTTCCATGGTTGGCAAACTCACAGTCCACTTTCGGACCTAAGGTTCCAACAAAATGGCATGATTACAAATGTCTATGTACTGGAAAGTGCCCAGGACAAGGATCCTTTTCTACATAGGATATCCAGAGTAAGTATGTTGCTGAGATCTGTGCGTTGGATAGTGGGGGGTGAATTCAACATCATTCTTATGCTGGAGGAGAAGACCGGAGGAACAAAGCAATTGGAACAAGACAGTGGTAAGTTCAGATCACTAATATACCAACTAAAACTTATAGACATAGAAACTAGGAATGGAATATTTACTTGATCCAATCAATGATCTAGACCCCAGCACGTCACAAGCATATTAGACCGCTTCTTCATCTTTGAATCAATAATGTTGGATTATCCAGTGTTATAAGCCAACATTCTCCCAAAATCTGGTTCAAATCACTGGCCAGTCTCTCTCTGGTTAGACACAGAAGCAACACCCAATCTTAAACCCTTTCGCTTCGAAAAGTTCTGTCTCACCCACCCAGATTTTCAGGAACTTTCCACAACTTGGTGGAGGCAGGAAGAGATATCCCATGGCACACGCATGTATAAGTTCCAACAAAGGATGAAGAAATTCAAATTGCATCTAAAGAACTGCAACAAGAACGTATTTGGTAACATCTTTCAGAAAAAACACTAGATCGAGCAACGCCTAGAGGACCTACAACAGATATTTATTTCACAGGGATGGATGGTAGATTCTGCAAGAGAGGAAGAAAATATACAGACAAATCTAGAGGAGTGTCAAAAACAAGAGAAGATGTTATGGAGACAAAAATCCATAATACAATGGCTCAAGGATGGAGAAAGGAACACCAAGTTCTTCCACCGCTCCATGGTGCATCGGTGCTACATCAATACAATCACCCAACTAGAATATGCCTAGGGAAACCCCATTCTGGATCATGGAAGCATAGAAGTTGAACTGATAAATTACTACAAAGACCTCCTCTCGGAACCCATAAGGGACAAAACATCGACTATAAGTAAGATAACCAGGCACATCCCTTCCTTCATCATAAAGGAACATAATGAAACACTGATGCAGTCAATCACACAAGAAGAAGTTGATCAAACGGTTAAAGAAATGCCTCTGGGGAAATCTCTGGGGCCAGATGGATTTACAACAGATTTTTTTCACTATTGTTGGTTGATGATACAGGAAGAAGTCTGGAAACTAGTAGAGGAATCCTAAACATTTGGAAAATTCCTCTCTGCCTTCAATGCCACTTTCCTCACATTAATCCCAAAGGAAGAGAGGGTAACCCATCCAAACAAATTCCGACCTATTTACCTTTGCAATGTAATCTACAAAATCATCATGAAGGTAATATCTATACGACTCAAACTGGTGTTTCCCTTCATCATATCCAAGGAACAATCAAGCTATGGGAAGGGGTGTTAGATCATGGACAATGTCATCCTTATGCATGAGGTAATACACTCACTCAAATTAACTCGTACCCTAGGTATGCTAATCAAAATTCATCTCTCAAAATATTTTGACAAAATCAGTTGGAAATACATGTGCTCCCTCCTTGAGGCTTATGGCTTTGATATAGCTGGGATAGATTGGATCATGCAACTCACTTCCTCAACCTTCTTCTCCATTTTGGTTAATGGAGTTCCCTCCTAGTCCTCCTCCCCCACCAGAGGCATCTGTCAGGGGGACCCCCTTTCCCCTTTCCTTTTTTTCATAATGGCTAAAGGCATGGGCCGATACATCAATGCCTCAATCGAGGATGGTTCCCTCAAAGGCCTACCTCTTCACAATCTCCAGTGGGCAACCTCCCACATTCAATTCATGGATGACAGCTTGTTGATGAATACCCCCACTTCCCAGGAGTCTAACAAGATCAAGAACATCCTCACAAACTTTGCAGAAGCTTCGGGAACCTCCCTAAACCTGGATAAGTCACAACTTTTCTTCTTCAATAGCCCATTGGTGGTGCAAACCCACATCTCCAAACTTATGGGTATCCCAAGAGCTTCCTTACGTCCAACTATCTCGGTACCCCCCTCATGGGAGCTGCCACTCGCAACATCTCTTGGGTTAGCCTCCTTGTATCCATCTCCAACTGTCTAAATAACTGGACCTTTCGTTGTCTCAACCCTGTAGCTCGTCTAGTCCTTTTGAAATCTATTCTTCAAGCTCTACCGACCTACCTTTTTAAATCCTTGGAAACACCACATTCAGTTATAAAAGCCGTAAGAAACCTCCAACAAAATTTTATTTGGCATGGTCACCACCCAGACAAGAAATGGGCTCTAGTAGGATGAGATAAAATCCACTAGCCAAAATCAATAGGTGGAATGGGTCTAAGGGATCCGGGAAAGCTCAATCATATAATGGGGGAAAAACTTTGGTGGCGTTGGCTCAAACACCCCACAGAGTTATGGGATAAACTTTGGAGGCTCAAATATGAACCTACCACCAATGAGGACCTCTTGATTAGACTAAATGATTTGAGTCAAGGATCTAATATATGGAACGCATCTTGGTGCAATCGCCCTCTCATATAGAAACATGCCTTTTGGGAGATACAAAACAGAGAGTTGTCCTTATTCTGGAAAGACTCCTAGCAACAATTTCCACCTTTGCACTCAATGGAAGAGCTACCCCCCTACACCATAAAATGAAATTTAGGGGTACATTACGTGTAAAGGAACTTTGGAAGGAGAACTTGCAACAACACCCTTGGTGCATATGGAAGACTCAACCCCATGATCTCAACATACCAGAAGACAACAACACACAACCTTGGTGTGATTTGGCCTTGTAGTGGAAGATTCATATCAGTGAAGAATCGAACATCCTCAGGTGGGGACACTCGCCAACAGGAAAATTATTAGTAAAATAAGCTTACCACCTTCATGAAAATGACCACATGCAACCAAAAAAGCACATCTGGGGTAAAATTTGGAATCCCAAATTCTAGCCGAAAATCTCCATCTTTCTTTGGCTAATTGCCCATAATCGCATACTCACCTGGGATAACCTTTGGAAGTGGGGATTTATGGGACCTTTGATATTCCTCCTCTGTCAGCAACAAGAGGAAACAATGGAACACATCTTAAATAAATGATCTCACAATGGATTAATCTAGGACATGGAAACAAAAATAATGTGCCACTCCAACATAAACATAGCAAGTATTGTCAACACTTGAAAATTGGGACTTAATCACCTATCAAAGCCCAATTTTATATCACATCTGGAAAATTCTACCAAGCTTCATAGTGTGGCAAATATGGAAAGAGAGAAATAAAATAATCTTCCACTCCTTTTCCTCTTCCCCCTTCACTACTTGGGCAAAGATCCTCACCCTCATTCGGGAAACAATTAGAGATGAAACCTGGACACAGGATGATCCACAATGCAATCCCTCATAAAGTCTCATCATCTCAGCATAGCAATTGAACCTCCCTGACCACCCCCACCAAACCCCCCCTCATCCTTCCAAGCTCTCTTGCATACCCTCCTCTTATTCCCCACCCCCTCAAGGCTTTGTCAAATTAAATTTCCATGGCTCCTTGAAGGGAAATCTTGGACCAGTAGGATTTGGGGTTGTACTCTGAGATAGCGTCAAACAGATTCTACACATCACAACATGCCACCTGGGGCTCAACACAAACAATGCAACAAAACTGTGGAGTCTTATCAAGGGAATCAATCTAGATATTACTCACAACATCCATCAACTTATTGTGGAAGGGGACTCCCAGGTGATAATACTTCTCATCTCAAAAATCATCCATGGCTCCCACCCCTCAAAACTCTCCCCAAGATTGAGACTTTTGGGATTGCTGGAGGAATTCATATCCCTTCTACAATCCAACCTCACTCTAATCCCTTCACATGTGAAAATAATAGAAAACAAGATAACATATTTCCTAGCTAATAAGGGAGTAGTTTCAAAGGAGGAGATGATTCAAATGGATGCTCGAATCTCCCCATCCCCCTCGTTGTTGCACCAATGTATGGATGTAGCTCGAAGTGACTTCCCTCCCCCGGATGGGGTGCCATGTTGATCACATGTAGCCCATGCCATTTATTAAGCATGTCACCACCCTTGCCTTCATATCTCAGATGGAGGATAACATTCAACGCGCTCCTAGGTAGGCTGGATAGTTCCCTCGCGCAGGTTTAATGGAGCTCTCAATGCACCATGGCAGATGGACGAAGATGGGTATGAGAGGCATGTGTAAGGTCACCTCATCTGCCTTGGATCTCCTCCATTTCCTTCGGGTTTGTTATGGCTCATCCCACTCGGCTCAAATTTCACATTTGTGCTTTTCTCCTTTAACTCTCCTAGATCTACGCTTTCTCAAGCTAAATTTAGTCTAGTTCTCCCTCACTGCAATGCCACGAGAGCATGGAAAGCCTAAGAGGGGACCTTCTTGGTATATTTATGTAGCCAGGCAGCGACGCCTCCACAAGATTTCCTAGGTTTCTTTGAATGGAATGATTCGTTGTGATAAGGAGAAAAATTTACCTCCAAAGGCCTATGTAGAGGAGGAAATTCTAGAAGAACCAATTATAGTGTCGCCAGATTCCCTCCTCTACATAGTCCCGGACCCCCAAGACCGACCTAACACCAGTCTCCCTGCTTCTTCTACTTCATGTGCCATGGAAGGGGCGACTTGTATAATCCATGAATAAAATCCTTTGGTTGACCATCCCTTTGAGCCCCCACTTCCCACCTCTTCCCTGGTCCGAGATTCACACTCTCTTTGCTTCCTAGAGCCAGAACATCTAGAGCTCATATTTGAGATGCAGAGGGACATGATGGAGCAGCTCCATAGGAATACTTTACTCAGTAGTAGACTCGACATCTTTTTTGAAACACTCTTGATCTCACAAAGCCAACAACACTACCTAACCTGCATGTAACCATACGTCTTCACTCCTCATGGCAGCACTCATGACAATGCAGGTTTTAATGGCTCTTTTGATGATTAATCATTTAAGCTCTCTGTATTTCTTTTGCAAAACAAATAGTGAATTTTTGTATTTTTGTTTAGATTTCTTGTTCCATGTTTTGTTCATATTTTCTGCTCCATGTTTTGTTCATACTTCTTGTTGCATGTTCAGACAGTTCTGTCTCAATACTATTCTGCCACCTATTATGGTTTCCAAATGTTTGGCGAAACAGGTGGGGGATTTTTTTTTTTTCCAACTAGAACAGAAGGGTTCCATCTATTTTGGTTTCCACTTGTTTGGCGGAACAGGGGACAGCCCCTCGGACATGTTTTGATATGTACAATCACATTTGTTTTTTGAGGATTTTTTTTTATTATTATTTACAAAAAAAAAACATTGTAAATGTAGCAAAATTTTGAGTCAAACCTTTAATTAATAGGAAGCCAAACGTGTGACTCGTTGTTATAGTCCCTATGATAGGGACTAATAATGTTTCTATTTAAATGAATGCACTTGTGTCCACATGAATATTATTTCTAAATGACATGTGAATGAAACATTTTTATTCGGGAACATGGAATCCCAACCAATACCAAAGGGTGAGGCTATGGTCACTCCAATATCTGTATAGACATATTCAGATGGAGAGGGGACCATACTCTACAAATGAGACATTGTTAGCTCCATCCCATTTAGTTTTGGTGAGAGACTCATGGTATACTAAGGAATAAGGACTTTGCACCCTTATTGTGTGTCCCTTGGTTCATCCTTGTACATAACCTCCATGGTCCAGCCTCACAATAACGTGCAACCCTTTGGGTAAGGACATATCTACTCCAACTTAGTCTACACTAAGGGAGTTGCTCGAAAGTGGAGAAAACCTCTACCTCTTCCTATGAAACACATGCCACACCTCCTTATAGTCTCTTCTCACATGTAGGCTTAATTGGCAAGGCTAACCTCTGATCATGCACACCCATATGAACAAAAAATTACATAGCATTTTCTAATTAACCAAAGTAAATCATAATCATAAATGCATATCATAACATTCAAGTTGAACATAGTTACCAACTTAACGAGAACTCGATAGAGTTCTTGTTTTTGGGGCGTCACATTTTTTACCTCGTTTTGAAAAGTTGTGCTACCGATAACACCCCCTCCCTTTTTAAGTTGTTTTTTGATATTTTAAATCTTCTTATCCATAATGTATTCACATTATTTTTTATGATGGTTAAAATTTAGACCCGTCGCGTTAACAACTAATGTCATTATGATGCCATTGTGGACAAAGACTTTAAAATTTACCCTCAAATCAAAAAGCGATGCTACCAGTAGCACTATTTTTTTTGGAATTGAAATCATAACTAACTGAAACCATGCCCTCGAAAATGAATACCATCATTGATAAACAACTCAAAATCGACTCCTAAATGATTGCTTAGATTTTTGTTTTTTTATTTTTTAAAATTTACATTAAAAAAATAAATAAATTAGACCAAAAACCTATTTACATTAAAACCTATAAAAACCTATTTACATTAAAACATATAAAAATTTACATTAAAAAACCAAAAAATTATATATATATATATATATATATATATATATATATATATATATATATATATATATATA
>JASDQU010501649.1:34862-54778 GCA_032191745.1 Picea mariana | reverse complement strand
ATTATATGAAATTATCTCTTTTTCAAGGCATTGAATACTTATTCTAAGGTTTTTCTATGCTATAGTGATATTTGGTTCTTAACATCACTTAAGAATAAAAAACATGCAAAGTTAAGAAGTGATGGACGAAGCTACTTGCAACCTTGTTTATAACTATTACTTCATTTCTTTTAATCATGATTTTTTTGGTGATAGTCGACCCTTGACCCCCATGATATATTTCGACAATGATTTTCCCTCATCCTCTAGAGGTATAATTGTTGTAGTGATATTTATGTGAGGACATATTTTGTAAAGAATTGACTAGTGACTTCTTCTATCATTATATATTTTATATCTTTCACCATGATATATTTGTGAACTACCCTTTAAGTTTCCTCGTTCACATTGTCTATGATCTAATTGCAATACATTGACGTAACCAAGAACGAACTTCCTATGTAAACAAGGAAAATCTTGTTGCAGTTAATCATTTTCGCCTCTCTTGCATAATTGTTGAAGTGAATCCACATTTAAACATAAATCGATCTATACATTTTTTTTAGGTCCATGAAAAGGAAACAACTATATACCATCTCCTTTTATGACATTTATGTTATGCCATGGGAAGGGTCTCATTGCTCTAGAAATATTCCTAACTTTGTGCGTTTGTTGTATTATTTATTCAATTCACACGACCTTATTTGAACAAATGATAGTTTTATGAACTCCAATGCAATGTGCCATAGAGTCCACCAAGGAGGTCATGCATCCAAAGAATCATAAAAGATTAAATTCATCTAATCCCCTATACTTGAAAGGATATGAAATATATTGAAGATTGGGGTAGTTCATACACATAGTTGTGCAACTTAGTAAAGCATGAGATTTTGAATCCCCTTGGGTTCTTGGACTCAAAAATAATTATAACATATATTGAAGTCCCCCTTTCATCAATCAAATGCATAAGGCCTTACCCTCTGATGATGATGTGGCAGACCACATGGTGCCCACTGATTGGACCATGTTTGGTACAATAACTCTATTTACCAGATTAGGTGAGTGTCACCCTACCTCTTGGAAGTGTGGTCGGTCCACATGGTAGTTTACCCATTTCCATGTCAACATGAGATATTAACAAGATAAAGTAGGCATGACATGGCTTGTAGCTTCGGGAAATTTTCCAAATTTTTGTATACGATGTATTATTTCTTTAACCCCCCAACCTTATCTAGACCAGAAATAATTGTGTGTTCTAGTTCAACTTGTTTTCAGATCCACTAATGAGGTTGTGCACCCTAAGATACATAAGAACTTAAATCCATTTGGCCCCTTGAACCATAAATAATATGACATATTATGAAGTCTGATGTATATATAACATATATGTTATATATAATATATATAACATATATGCTATCTAATATTCGGGTCCACCTAGGAGGTTGTGCGCCCTGAGATACATAATAACTTAAATCTGTTTGGCCCCTCTAACCATAAATAATATGACAAATTGTGAAGTCCGATGTTGCATATAGGGACATACTCTTGCTACCTAGTAAAGAATGATATTTTCCACCCACATGGGTACCCAATATTGAAAGAATTACAAAATCTAGTGAAGGTCTCCTTTCAATTTTGAAATGAAAAAACACTCGGACGATGACATCACAGACCACATGGTTCCCATTGATTGGACCATGTGTGGTACATTAAATTTGTTAATTGGATAAGACTAATAGATTTTGATTGGTCCATGTCTACGATTAACTCCTTATTTTTACATCATTATGGTGATGTGGAAATGCGTAAATTGTGATGTTGACTTCCCAAATTGGTGTAAGTTGTATAAGTCTTGTCATTCTTGTTCACCTAAGCATTTAATTTGTCAACTTCGATATATGCTATGTGACATTATTTTATTCCTCTCGGTAGATTTTAGCATTCTTGAAGATCTCATCTTAACCCCTAAAATCCACTTGGCATGCTCTTGGGCCCAAAAATTTATTAAAATGACTCTCAATCGTAGTTAGGTCGACTAAAGGAGTTGTGCACCTTCAAAACACAAGATTGTTGATCCACCCAACATGATAGCCCTAAAATAATATAGAAATGACCTTTGGGTTATCATAGATTTTGTGGGGAAGGTTGTGCACTTCATAAAACACAAAAGACCCAAAATCGCCTAACTTGACACCGTAAATATTATATAACCCAATTCAGTCCCTTTTCAAGTTCGGAAAGCAATAGACTTAAACAAATTTTGATGAAAAATTAAGTACCTTGCCTAACTCGACCATATACACACACTAATGCTACGTGGCACATTTTGGTATTGCCACTTGTCCCCTAGACCATATGCATTGATGTCATCATTGCCACTTGGAAAAAATCGATTGGTCCACGTGGCCCTTTTGTCATCATTGGTGATGTCAGTGTGGCCATAAAGGTTATTTGAGTCTGTCATGTGCCCTTGTAACCTCTATTCAAATCTTGTAAATATTGTGCTCATCTATCTTGCACATGTGGCCACCCTATAAGATGGTCGATGCAAAAACTTGATGTCATGTAGCCCTTTATCATTGGTTCTAGTTGCAATTGTCACATGAATTCATGTGGCTTATCTCTAGACTTGAAATGATATGAAATCTATCTTAATTCAAGACTAGGTCCATGGGAGAGGGCTATGCAAAATGAGAACAAAAATCTCTAGATATCCTCAGACTTACCAACACAAACCTATCTCACATGTTGATTCAATCTAAGGTTGAGCATGATGCAAAGATTATACAAAGTGGGAAACACAAATATGATACTCCATCTAGATTTGGCTGACCCAAAATACTCTAGAGTATAATTCGATCATGGTTTGGGTTTGGGAATGAACTTGTGTAGCATGGAAAGCACAAGGGCCCAAATCTTCTCAGCATGAAAACATTGAAAACATTTTAGAATCTAGGTGAGATACCCAATTGGGGTTGTGGAATATTTTGCACCTATGCAAATTTAAAGGACTTGAAATTCGAAACCCAAACTGCTAGACCAAAAAATTCTTCCAAATATAGTAAAGTCCACTCTCTTTCCCATACAACGATGGATTGATCACAAACTCTAGAGTAGGTAATGGGAAACCTCTATTTATTTGTATAGTTTTGCAGATAATTGAATCCATGATTTATTTGTGCAAGTTTTGGAAGGGAAGATGCGAGAGCACAGATTGATAACTAAGAGAATCTTATTATTAGCAAAGAATCTTGTGTGGAGGAATTAGTGATGGTGGGAGGGAGAATGTACAAAATGGAAAAATAGGTAGAGATTTAGAAATATTTATGGGTTCCTTCCACAAAATTTGAATTTGGAGGGCATCACTATGAAGTTGGATCATGAAGTGTTATATGTCTCCCTACCTAAATTCAAATGTGTTCCCATCTCTAACCAAGAGGATTAGACACCACCTACATTGTTATGGTCGGAAAACACTCATGGTAGTGAAAAAGTGCATGTAGTCCATATATAGAGATAGTGAAAGGATGCAATCTCAAGTCTTGTAAGAAAACAAGGCTTAACATAGGGTCAATTTGCCATTGCACTCAATGTAAGCGCAAGACATCCAAAGATGATTTGATCAGAGGATCATGAAGCAAAACCCACAACATACACAAAATAATCAACAAAGTTGTCTGGGGATTAAATACTAAAAGGAAAAATACTTGGTTGGGGAACCACCACAATTAACTCATGTTGAGGCAATTTCTAGAGACTAGGTCTAAGATTTGACAAATCATCTTCTTACACATCGGATCAAGGAATAATAGTGGTGAATGCAAAGAGGTTTGGATGTGACAAGCAATTTCTATAGATGGACTCTCATTAAAGAAACACCTCAATAATTCATTGCTTTTACTATTTATTTGGTTGATGTGACTACCTAATTTTGAAGGTGATCAAATTCATGTTGAAATTAGGAAACATATCTCTCACATAGAAAATATTAAACTTTGAATTAGATAACATTCTAACTTATAAATTTCATATAATTTGTTATTAAACACTTGTAGAGATTTAATTTCTCCCTCAACTTAGTTTACATGTCAATTAAAAACTCGTGCACCATTATAATAGGAAGGGAACATTTTCACCCCACTAAACTCCTAATTATAAAAACAAAATGTTAGATACACAATAATTTAAAAAAGAACACCAACTTTGCTTCCATACAATTTAAAAAAACACTATGATACATATGACATGTATAAATAATTAACAATCTTAAATCAAAATTTCATTATAAACAAGGGTTATAATACAAGAATAAACATACATGAACTTCCTCTCTATTATTCAAAATATACTCAATTCATTCTATTTAACCACACTTACACCTACTCTCATTGATCTGAGATTTTCTGTGAGAACTTTCTCTACAAAAATATATGATGAGGATCTTTTACTGACAATTAATTCCATGTGAACATGAGCAAATAATTTCTTAACAATGCATATGATCATGAGAAAATTGTCATCATTATGTGCATATGTGCAATTAAATCTCTACTTAATCAAGCGAGAATGCAATCAAATCCCACACATATAATTTGACACCCATGTGTTAACAGAGTTCACTAGACATCTTGGCTACATCTTTGGATCAACTTGGAATATGAATCGCTTCATTATTCTTCTTATGCAAGGGTTGGGACCTTATCACAAATGTGTTGCATGCTCCATAAAAAGCTACCTTCTCCTTAACAAAGGATTCAAGAAGGAACTCACATAAGTGACCTTACTCCGGACACCAGAAGGACTACATTCCTCACAATGCAAAGCTCTCTCTTCAAGGGGCCTAAAGGGGGATTCCTCCATAATGCTTACATAAGTAATTTATATAGTTTCCTTCTCTCCATAATTCAAGAAGACAAGATCCACAAATTTAGGGACAAAAATGAGAAAGAATCTCAACCAACCTATGAGACCCTTAACTTCCCCTTGAGACTAGGAAACCACTTGTGATCAAATGAGGAAGAATCCCAAACCAACTCATGAGACTCCCAACTTCCCCTTAAAACTAGGAAACTAATTTGTGAGGTCAATACTCACACAAAAGTANCCTTTTTACAAATTAAATGAAAAATACATGAGTAATTCCACTCACTCCAAGTATTAATTATTTTTCTAATTTGAATGAATAATGCATGAGCTTCTCACACTCATTTAAAGTATTAATCATTTTTAAGCATTACTCATTCCTTTCAAACTTTGTCACATATCATCAATCCACACTTTAATGATCTTCTTCCTGGTGTGAAAAGTATTGAATCATTGCATGGAGATCCTCTTGGATCATACCTCCCCACAAAAAGCACTTTTGGTCCTCCAAAAGTATAGAGAGAAATTGTAACTTGAATCTCCACAACCAACTTCTAGGAAGAGTCTTACAGTCCACAATGCACTTCCCCACTGTTCGATCTACATAAAAAAAATGTCTCTAACAGGCCACACCCTTATTCTCATTCACCTTTGTACTTCAGAATGAGGATGGTGATGCCAACACTTACATCAATGCAAATTTGCAATTGATTCATTGTTATGCATAACAAATGTCTTTGAAAAGCCGCACCCTTCTTCTCCTTCACCTTTGTACTTCGGAATGAGGATATCGATGCCAACACTTGCATCAATGCAAATCCGTATTTGTCAATACATGATCACATTTTTTGAAGATTCAAAGCAGTACCATACTTGCCAAGAGTTTATAAAACAATCATTGACAAGTTTACAATGATTTCTAAAACAAGCCTTAGACAAAAATAATGTCTCTCACTCAATTGTGGCTACAAGACCCATTACAATGTTTCCAACAAGGCTTAGGAATAAACAAAATACCTTCATTCTCATCATCACTTAAGAGTGGCTAATCACAACCTTTTACATCAATTTCAAGGCAAGATTAACATTAAGGAAAATTTTCAAGCACCTAATTGTGCACTAGTGGTGAAACTCTATGGTTTCCAAACTCCACTTCAAACATGTGCAACATAATAAATAAGGCAAATGCCATCAAGGTGCATTAATGGTTAGACTCCATGGTATTAAACCACTACACCATCATATGCACCATGGGAAATGTCCATCTCCCTTGGTTTCCATGATCTAACTTTAGGTATAGATAAAAATTCCCTGCAAATTTCAAATCTTGCGGTTATGCTGCAGCATCAAAACCACCACCATCTGTAAGTACATTTGTATCCTCTTACAATTCTCAAAAATAGGAAAATACATAATTAAACGAGACTTGCATTGTTTTATGCACAATGGTTCTCAATATGTGTCTCAAAACTCAGCATACACAACACCAGTAGGTCTGTCTCGGAATTATGCAACTTTTGATTGTAAACATGGTTATGTTCTGAAGAGCACAACTCTACCTCATAAAGAATTCCAAGAAGTCATGGGCTCATCCATATCTCTCGAATTCCACTGCTCAGATAACTAAAATCTTTGTACCATTGGATAGATCTCGAAAAATTGTGAAATTTGACTGTAAACTCTACCATACTCAGCAATAGGCCTCCTATGCTTCTCCCTGCTCCAACACCTCGGTTTGCCTACACACAGGTCGTACAACCTGCATAACTTGCTTTTCCTTCCTTGGACCAAGTTCAAGATGGATCTTCCAACATTTCTCGATCCAATTTCCTCTCATATTGCAATGAGTGCAATAGTTGTGTGACTCCATGCCCATATCACCTTCATTGTAAAGAGTTTTCCTCTTACAACACTTTGCAACACTCTTGCTATCCCAAGCTTTTCGAGGAATTTCCTCCAGCATCTCTTGCTAGACCTATCACTTTCAAAAAGTTATGTGTCATTACTTTTCTTAGACGGGGTTGGTGATGATTCAAGCTTTTTTCTTGATGAATTACATGCTTTTGTTGTTTTTTATCATTCTCCTTCAATGTAATACCTCAGGTCGAGCCCCTATGAAATGTATTGATGTTTGTAGGCTGGTGAGCCAAGTGTTGATAAGATGGTAGGCTTATGTGTTATAGGCCAAAGATCCTGGATCCTAAGGCCAATAAGCCTGATTTTTGCATATGTAATTATGTGTATCATTAATAAAAATTTTACATTGTTGCGTGTAGACCGACCATGAAGAAAGAGTATGGGGGACTAAGCTCCACTAGGTTGGGTAAGGGAGAGGGGGCTGAGAGGCTGGAAATAGGGACTAAGATTAAGCGCTTAAGTCCAAGAATAATTTATTATTATTTTGAATGTTGATAGAAGGATATGATTATATCCTAAGTTCCTTTGGGAAGAGGGAATGACTTCCAAATGGAAAGGAACGTGCTTCATGAGCGACATGTGTCAGCTCAGGCACATGCAATTTTAAGGGGGAATTCTTGTTGTTTGGGGGGTTCACAAACCATTATGGTACCTTCCTGAATAGTTCGCTCCCCATTCTCCCGTCCTTCGCATACTTCGTTTGACCTCCATCGTTGACCCCTGCATATTTCACGCACCTCTTAAACCAGTAACCCATGAAGTTGACCCGTGTTTTAGTGTGAAGCACAACGTATATGTATTTTCCATAGTTGTGTTGTGCCTTATCTAATTATGGTTGTTTCCATCCCCTGACCTATATTGAGCCTTGCTATTGTCCTCACTTGTTGGAATTGAGTTGAAGTTGGTTGAAGAAGCGGGTTGCTAGGCTCGTGGTTGAAGAGGCAGGTTGTCAGGCCTGTGAGCAGCTCTCTCTAGGTGAGAGAGTTTGTTGGGAAGTGATTTTCTCCTAAAGAGAGTCCAACACCAACTACGGAGCTCTGAGAATTCCTGATTCGACCTATTGCCGAGACCCTAAAAGGGAAGTGGAGCAACCAATGGACTGTGGAACAATGAAGGTGCATATTCCCGGGGTGGAATAGGCATGTGAGGAACGAGAGTCTATGAGTAGTGGGCATAAGTAGGCTCTTGGAGAGAATCATTCTAGTTGCACTATGCAGTTTTCTGTAACCTGAGCTTAGTCTAGGATTCCTTTTCCCTGGGTGGAGCTTAGTCCCAACTCAAGGGTGACCCATTGTTAAGCGTGATGAGCAACATGGTCTAAGGCTGGGAGGTTCATGGAAGGTCTGCACACAGTTGGTGGTTATCTAATAGAATATAAGTACCAAATCTTTGTTGATTGTATGTGCTGTAATTGTACATGTTTTATAACTTGATGAGAAATGCCTAGATAAATCATATATGTTGTATGTGTAGGCTTACTATTAATTCCACATTAATATTTGTATGGTTAGAATATGTCGTTTGTATGCTTATACAGACAGAATGTTTAGTATTATTTCTGCATGAATAAGTGGCATGAACAGAGTGTTGTAACTGTTAATATGAGATAGATAGGTGCATATAAATGTATAAAATTGGTATCAGAGTTAAGAGAGACGCCATGTAGTGACGTTGCCCGACAATGTTGGTGGCTGGGGATGTTACAAATTGGTATCAGAGCTAAGAGAGACGTCTTGTAGTGACCTTTCCCGGCCTGTTGGTGGCTGGGGACGTTACAAATTCGTATCAAAGCCAGGGTTTCAACACTAAGCCTGGATGGGCCATGTTAGTGGAAGCTAAACGAAAAGTTTTGGAAAAAAATTGTTGACAAAATGGACAAAATTGAAGTTCAGAGCCTAGTTTTCGAGATTGAGCCTGAATTAGGCAGTATACGTGGTTATGGAATCAAAAGCTCAGAGAAAATTGTTGTTGAGAAGGAAAAAAATTGAATTTTAGAGAATTCCATAGTGCCAAGAGAGCACCTGGGCCATGTTGGAAGCTCATGAGGTATAGCGATTCGAGAAAGATAGCAGAGAAAAGAAACTGCAGTAACCAGGGGGTTTGGAACCGAAAGGTTTGAAGTTGAGCCATCATATCAATAGAATATTAAGTCACAATTGTTAGATCTCATTGAAGGGAGATCGACGGTGGGGAGCGATTGCAGAGATCGAGAAGGAAATTAAAGCATGAACAAGTTGAGTTTCTGCAATCACTCCTGGTCGTTGATCTTCATGGTTCCTTAAGGCACGACTGGCGATCTTGTAAAGTGAGATAAGCGCCCAAATGTTAAGCCAAGGTCACAACTCTCGGTCACGTATAGAGAAGATAAAGCGAACTTCGTGTATTTCATGTCTGTCGATCCAAACAAGGAACACATGTCAGCAAGTTATCTTGTTCGGGAATATGACATTCGAGAGAAATAAGGTGTGAATAGAGTGGAAACTCCCAAAGTTCTGAAGCTGAAGCTCCAAAGTCCCAAAGTCCAAAGACAATCCGGATCGTTCATCGAAGGAGACGCATGTCAGAGGATCGTCCTGTTTGGGAATTTGACGTTCAAGAGAAATGGAGTATGCTAAGGTTAAATCTCCCGAAGCCCGAGGTCCCGAAGTGACGTGGTCGGCTAACGTCACTAGGGATGGCACGGACACATGGGATATGTGCCACATGTTGGTGATTTAAGAACCATTGTAACATTGAAATGTAGTTAGAATGTGACATTATCACCCGCCTTATTGGACCACGTGTTGGCTTCATGTTTCCTACCATGTAGTGCTCCTGGAGGTGGCACAAGGTAGTTAAACTTGGCGAAGAAGTTAGCTAGATCGGGCCCGCATTAACTTGGTCACGATCTATCAAGATTGAGGGTCAGGAGGCATTACGGAGATCTAAGTTACGCGACAGATAATTCTACAAGGTGGTCCCACAATCCAAACCACGGTTTCCCAGGAGGGGTACGTGTCAGCATGGGGACAATTGTGGAACGATTAGTTGGTTACTCCAAAACCGTCGACCCATGTCCCCACAATTGGAAACGTATAAAATTTGATGTGACTTTTCGGTATCTTTTAGTTCAAGCATGAAAACAGTGGGCCCCATTGGATGTGTGGTGCCAGATCGTAAAGTCTGGAGACTTGGCACTACGGAAGAAATGGCTTGTGATGGATTGGGAGGAAGAAACCCTGAAGTTTCGTTACGCCGAAGTAAAGTGACGTGATGATGTCACCGGGGGGACGTGGAAGTATGCGAAAACTCATGGTTCGGGAGTTATGGATTGTGAAAAGGTGGAATCATCCGAAGTCCCGGAGCCCTGAAGCTCAGAAGTCCCGGAACCCCGAAGCATGGAGTTCCATAGCGAGTATCAGTTGTTGGATGTTGGGCAACGTGGATTGTTGATCCACTCTACTTCATGAGTTTGCCAATCTGGCACTCCGAGAGATTTGTTGTGATGTGATTTGAAATCCACTAAAGCTGGAGCCCAAAGTTTCAGAACTTTGGATAAGCGCCTAAATCATAAGCGCTCAGTCACAGCCGTGGTCACATGCGAACCAAGGGCTAAAGAAAAAGGGGCTAGAGCCCAAAATTTTGTTGATGAACAAAACTGGGCTTAGATATGGAAGCCCATGGAGTTCTTGACCGACCAAGACTTGCAGAAAATGGAATTTGATATTGTTTTTGTTGAATTAGATTGGTTTATTCTGGAAAATTATTAAAGTCTGATAGCCTGACAAAACTTGGTTGACTGCACATTTTTCTTAATTAACCATTGACAGAACCGAACCGAATTGTTCCACGGTGCAAAGAAATGGAGGGGGCACAGAATGATTTCAGTTCAGAGAATGAAGCTAGAGGAATGGATGTCCATTTCGGAGTTGAAGGATCAAACTCCAATTGGCATGGAGAAGAGATAGATAAGGAAGGAAACATGATGAAAATCATTGAAATATTTCAAAAAGATATCCAGAATCACCAAGCAGATAAAAAAAATCTCATGAAAACCAAGGAACAACAGGGAGAATTCAACATAAAGTTGATATAGAGCCCGAAAAGAATAGAAAATAAATTGGATAAGGAGAGTGACTCCAGTAAATCAGGAAGTCACAAGAAGTCATAGGTCACCTGATGAGAAGAGAAAATGAAGGAGTGTTGGCAAACACCATAATCACTCCCAAGGGAACTCCAAGAGGAGGGCCCACAATAGTTCAAGCCCATCTCCTACCAGAAAGCATAGGAGATCTGGAGTGGATGAACTTAAGGGTGAAATGAACAAAATCAAACTGCCTACATTTGATGGTGAGCACAAGAAGGATGAGGATGCAGAGACATTGTTGCTAGGCATGAGGAAGTACTTCCAATTGCATAACTATTCTTCTCATGCAGAGGGAAGAATTGTCATATACCAACTTAAAGGAAAAGCATCCATGTGGTGGGATCAACTTGTGCAGGTGCAGCACATTAAAGAGAAAAATGTTACTTGGAAGGAATTCAAGAAGTATTTAGAAAATAAGTACTTAACTAAGAGATATTATGACAAGAAAATGAAAGAGTTCTTTGAACTTAAGCTGGGAAGTATGTCCATTGATGAATATGAAAGAAGGTTTTTGGAATTGTTGTAGTATGTTCCCTTCATCAAGGATGAGACAGTTAAGATTCAAGGTATCTAAGTGGGTTGTCATCTGTCATTAGTGACAAAATCCACTATGATGATCCTAAAACTATGGAAGAAACTATAAGGAGATAAAAATGCTTATATGATCAACAAAAAGAAAATCCCATTTTCTAGAAGGCTTGGGAGGACAAGAAGAAGTTCAAGAAAGAGCAGAGGCAGAAGGGAAACAAGCCTCCCTTTTTAAGAAACAGTCCTCAAGGACAACCATCTTTTAGAGAGCATAGAATGGCTTAGTGGGGTAAAGGCCAAGGAATACACCCATTCAATGTTGGGGCTGTCAGGGAGACCACAAGTATAGAGATTGTCCTCACAAAAATGGAAAGGTGAGAGTTGTCCACAATGTTCAACAACCAGAAATAGTGGAGGACATGGGTAGAAATGTACCCAGGATCTATACATCCTTGGACAACATGCAGGCATAATATCAGTCACATATGATTGAAGTGGAAGGTATGATAAAAAACCACACCATTTTTATTTTAATTGATTCAGGGGCTAGTCGTAGTTATATAGATCCTAAGATGGTGGAAAGTTTGTTTTTGCCAAGAAACAAGCATGGAAAATCTTGGTTGGTGCAGCTGGATACAGGAGCCAAAAGAAAATTTATTGAAATGGTTAAGTCATGTCTTATGGACATGAATGGATTGAGCACAAGGGAAGATTTGAACATCTTGCCTTTAAGTTCCTATGATTGTCTAATTGGGATGGATTGGTTAGATCCACACCATGTTATCCTGGACTTTCATAAAAAATAATTTACTTTCTTGGATGAGGAAGGGAACCTAAAGAAATTCCAAGGAATTCCTAAGAAAATTGTTGTCCGAGAAATTTCAGCCACGCAGCTGAAGAAATGCTACAGGAAAGGTTGTCAATTATTTGCAGCCCATATGGAGGAAGCATCTAAGGATAAGGTGTCAAATATGGAGGATCATGCAGTCCTGGAATATTTTGAAGATGTTCTCAAGGAGGTACCAGGACTACCTCCAAAAAGAGATATTGATTTCTCCATAAACTTGGTTCCTAGAGCAACTTCAGTGTCAAAGACTCCATACAGAATGAGTACACCAGAGCTGAAGGAACTGCAAATGCAGCTTGAAGAACTTCTGAAGAAGGGGTATATACGCCCAAGTGTATCACCTTGGGGTGCCCCGGTATTGTTCGTAAAGAAGAAATATGGAACAATGAGACTGTCCATTGATTTCAGACACTTGGACAAAGTGACTATAAAGAACAAGTATCCCTTACAAAGGATTGTTGATCTTTTTGATCAATTGAAGGAGGCAAAGATATTTTCCAAGATAGATCTCAGGTCAGGGTACCATCAGGTAAGGATTAAAGAAGAAGATATCAACAAGACTGCCTTTAGGACAAGGTATGGTCATTATGAGTTCACAGTGGTGCCATTTGGGTTATCAAATGCACCCGTTGTTTTTATGTGCTTAATGAATGGTGTTTTCAGGGAATATTTGGACAAGTTTGTCATTGTCTTTCTGGATGACATCCTTATATATTCCAAGTCAGAGGAAGAGCATGAGCATCATTTAAAGATGGTGTTGCAAGTGCTAAGAGAACATCATTTGTAAGCCAAATTGAGCAAGTGCTCATTTTATCAAAACCAAATTCACTACTTGGGGAATATTATTTCGAAGGATGGGATAGCAGTGGATCCTGAGAAGATAGAAGCCATTAGAGAATGGTCAGCGCCCAAGAATGTGACAAAATTTAGATCCTTTATGGGCTTAGTTGGCTATTACAAAAGGTTCATTGCAGGGTTTTCATGAATAGCTCACTCCATCACTTCCTTGCAAAGGAAGGGGAAGAAATTTCAATGGACAGAAGATTGTGAAAGAAGCTTCCAAGAATTGAAGCAATTGTTAACCAGTGCTCCAATTCTGAGGATTGCAGATCCAAATGAATACTTCATTGTATGCATTGATGCATGTAAAGAAGGACTTGGTGGAGTCCTCAGTCAAAATGGATTTGTTGTATGTTATGAATCAAGAAAGTTGAAGGAGCATGAAGGACTCTATGCCACTCATGATTTGGAGTTGGTAGCCATAGTGCACGCCTTGAAGGAGTGGAGGCACTACCTCATGTAAAAGAGGTTTGAGTTGAGGACAGACCATAACGTTCTGAAATATCTGTTTGATCAACCAACTCTAATTTCTATGCAGAGTAGGTGGTTGGAATTCCTCTGTGAGTATGACTTTGATATCAATCACATCAAAGGAAATGAGAACAAAGTGGTTGATGCATTCAGCAGGAGAGTGCATGAACTGCATGCTAAAACCATAACCATGTATCAGATGGATCTTCAAGGAAGAATCTCCGAGGATGAAAATTCATATTTTTAGTACATGGAATTAGTAACAAAATTACAGCAAGGTAAAATGCAACAGAAAGTTGAGGATTATGAATTGGGAATTGATGGAATCCTTAGGTACAGAAATAGAGTCTATGTACCCAATTCTCAGGAATTGAGGAGTGTGTATTTAAATGAGATGCATAATGTGCCTTATGTAGGACACCCAGGATATCATAAAACAATTTCAGCAGTCAAGAGCCAATATTATTGGCCAGGCATGAAGCAGGAGATTGTTGAATACATAGCTAAATGCTTAGAATGTCAAAGGGTAAAGGCTGAGAATAGACACTCAGCTGGTTTGCTACAGCCATTACCCATTCCTGAGTGGAAGTGGGAAGTGGTGACAATGGATTTCATCACATGATTCCCCAGAACAAACAAGCAACATGATTCCATCATGGTGGTGGTGGATAAGCTTACTAAAGCTGCCCATTTTATTCCATTGAAGACTACTCACAAGGAAGCTAATGTTGTTGATATCTATATGAGGGAAGTAGCATGGAATACCCAAGACAGAGACCCGAAATTTACCTCAAATTTTTGGAAAGGGTTATTCAAGCGGTTCAGAACGAACCTAAACTTCAACACAACCTATCATCCTGAGCCTGATGGGAAAACATAAAGGGTGAACCAAGTGATAGAAGACATTCTAAGGATGTATGTGATGGACAAACCATCTAAATGGGAGGATTATATACACTTGGTAGAATTTTCTTACAACAATGGGTATCAAGCATCACTGAAGATGAGCCCATTTGAAGCACTTTATGGCAGAAAGTGCAACACCCTAGTAAGTTGGGACAACCCAGCTGATAGGGAAATGTTTGGGCTAGAGATGCTCAAGGAAATGGAAGAACAAGTGTTGAAGATTAAGAAGAATTTGAAGGCTGCCTAGGATAAGCAGAAAATCTATGTTGATAAGAATGAAACTCACAGAGAATTTAAAGCAGAGAATCATGTATTTTTGAAAGTGAAAACCAACAAAAGCTCCTTGAAGTTGGGAAATTTTTCAAAGTTGGCCACCAGATATTGTAGACCGTTTGAATCCTATAGAGGATTGGTCCAGTAGCATATATTCTTGCATTACCTGCATCTATGTCTATACATAATGTGTTCCATGTGTCATTGCTTAAGAAATATATACCTGATGCTAATCATGTTATCGATTGGAATGTGATTCAGGTGGGGCAAGAAAGCGCTTTTCGGGTGCATCTGGTGTGTATACTGGACCGGAAAAGCAAGCAACTCTGGAATCGAGCCATAGGGATTTTAAAAGTCCAGTGGACCTGGTATGGTCCTGAGGATGCAACATGGGAGCACGAAGATGCTATGCGGGCAAAGTACCCACATCTTTTTGAATATTTTGAAAATCTTGTTGATATTATGTAAATGAGTTGCACTGAGGACAGTGCAAAAATAAGGGGAGGGGATTGTAATACCCTAGAGCGAGCCCCTGTGAAATGTATTGATTTTTGTAGGTGTTGGGTATGTGTTATATTCTTTGCATGTGTGTGTGTGGGCGCGTCAGATATGACAACTGCGTTTGATGATCCCTCATAGTAGTGATTTGTTTGTGTCATGTGCGTCGGGCGCTTTCCTAGGGGGGTCCTAGAGGGGGCAAGTATGCCCCCCTGGTTACGTCGCTACGCGCAGCATTCGGGGCAGCGCCCCGAAATTTTTTTGGGGGTTGTTTTTGCTATATTTAGCAGATTTTACTATTTTTAGCAGTTTACTAAAAATAATCCCGGTTTTAGGGATTAGGGTTTTGGTATCTACGGAATACCTAAAAACATTGTATATTGTATAGTGAATGGTGAAATTCGATATAATGAATATAAGAAAGGTTTTCCCGGTTGAGGGTTTCCGGTATAAATCTTTGTGTACTATGTGAATGAGCCATTGATTAAAGTTTGTTTTTCTTAAGAATCTATATGCATTTCTTTACTTCACAGATTTAAAACTTACAGTAGGCTGGTGAGCCAAGTGTTGATAAGCTGCTAGGCTTATGTGTTATAGGATGAAGATCTTGGATGCTAAGGCCAATAAGCCTGATTTTTGTATATGTAATTATGCAGATCATTAATAAAAATTATACATCGTTGTGTGTAGACTGACCACGAAGAAAGAGTATGGGGGACTAAGCTCCACTAGGATGGGTAAGGGAGAGGTGGATGAGAGGCTGGAAATAGGGACTAAGCTTAAGAGCTTAAGTCCAAGAATAATATATTATTATTTTGAATGTTGATAGAAGGATGTGATTATATCCTAAGTTCCTTTGGGAAGAGGGAATGGCTTCCAAATGGAAAGTAACATGCTTCATGAGCGACATGTGTCAGCTCAGGCACATGCATTTTTAAGGGGGGATTATTGTTGTTTGGGGGGTTCACGAACCATTCTGGTACCTTCCTAAGTAGTTCACTCCCCATTCTCCCACCCTTCGCCTAACTCGTTTGGCCTCCATCGTCGACCCCTGCACCTTTCACGCACCTCTAAAACCAGTAACCCATGAATTTGACCTATGTTTTCGTGTGAAGCATAGCGTATTTGTACTTTCCAAAGCCGTGTTGTGCCTTATCGAATTGTGGTTGCTACCATACCCTGAGCTATATTGAGCCTTGCTATTGTCCTCACTTGTTGGAATTGAGTTGAAGCTGGTTTAAGAAGTGGGTTGTCAGGCCCGTGGTTGAAGAGGCAGGTTGTTAGGAATGTGAGAAGCTCTCTCCAGGTGAGAGAGTTTGTTGGGAAGTGATTTTCTCCTAGAGAAAGTCCAACACCAGCTACAGAGCTCTAAGAATTCTTGATCCGACTTATTGCCGAGACTCTGAAAGGGAAGTGGAGTAGTCGATGAACTGTGGAACAGTGAAGGTGCATATTCCCAGGGTGGAACATGCATGTGGGGAATGAGAGTTCGTGAGTAGTGGGCGTAAGTATGATCTTGGAGAGAGTCCTTCCAGTTGCACTCTGCAATTTTCTGTAACCTCAGCCTAGTCTAGGATTCATTTTCCCTGGGTGGAGATTAGTCCCAGTTCGGGGGTGACCCATTGTTGAGCGTGATGAGCAGCGTGGTCTAAGGCTAGGAGGTTTGTGGAAGGTATGCACACAGTTGGTGGTCATCTAATAGAAAATAAGTATTAAATATTTGTTGATTGTATGTGGTGTAATTGTACATGTTTTATAACTTGATGAGAAATGCCTAGATAAATCATATATGTTGTATGTGTAGGCTTATTGTTAATTCCACATTAATCTGTGTATGGTTAGAATATGTCGTTTGTATGCTTATAGAGACAGAATGTTTAGTATTATTTCTGCATGAATAAGTGGCATGGACAGAGTGTTGTAATTGTTAATCTGAGATAGATAGGTGCATATAAATGTATAAAACTGGTATCAGAGCTAAGAGAGATGTCCTGTAGTGACGTTGCCCAACAATGTTGGTGGCTGGGGACGTTACAAATTGGTATTAGATCTGAGAGAGATGTCATGTAATGATGTTTCCTGTCATGTTGGTGGTTGGGGACGTTACATTCAACATACCCCAATTCTGCAAACTAGGGCCTTCCTACAACCTCCAGTGGTTGAATGATGCCTTGGCCATTAATACAAAGACCTCTTCCTTTATACCCCATCTTCCTCAGCAACTTCAAGTCAATTCCCTTGGTGTTCCTTTCAAAAACTCCAAAATAAGCATCATCATTAATGAGGGAAGGAATTGAGCATTAATTCTTTACCTCTATTTATGTTTGTGACACTTCGTCATCTTTCTCAATTTTGGCCAACTTCTAATTTTGTCCTAGTTTGTATGAGGATGAAGCTTCTAGGAAACCACCTTAGTTACCTGATGTCTGGAGAGAATCCTCTATTATCTGAAAATATGTGCAACCATCAACACTTTCATGACAAGAACCATAACTAATATACTTGTCATGGCCACAAGTTGGCATGATCTTGGAGGGACTTTCTGCCTCCTTTGTAGTGGACCATTCTCCAACTTTTTCCTCCACAATCTTCTCTAACATGAGTCTCAATTTATGCTTCTCATCCTCTGCAACTTGTAGAATCCTTCTGATCTCTGATTCTCAACTTGAATACATTGGTTTATTTCTTCCAACTCTTGAAATCTCGCTCGCTTCAATCCTTTGCCCATGGTTGTCTTCTACAAATGTCTTCAAATCTGCACTTCCAAAATGTAAATGGAGAAAATAGGAGAATCTAAAATAAACAAGTTAATCAAACCTTTGAATAGCCACTCTGAATGGCTTGAATCACACTCAAATAAAATTGTCCTGTAGACCCCCTTATTCAATTTTAGGGTGGTCCAAGGAAACAACAAGATGGTTTTGAGTCCTTTTAATGATTCACAATTATAAGCTCCCCCTTCTTGAGGGATTACATGCAACATACATGGGCTACAAATATTGGATTCATTAGAAATATTTCCTTACACCAATAATGGTTTTTCAATGTTTCCAAAGAAGCTTTAGGCAAACAAATATGATGCCTCTCACTCTCAAAACCTCTCAAGATAAATGCCCATTGTTACCAAATACAACATTTTAAAGCAAAAACCATATTAAAATGATTATATGGAAAAGAGTTTGACCATATTCCAACTTGTTCTTGGATCAATTCTTAATCCATGACTTCATTCTGCAATAAAATATACAGACTTGCGTCATGTGTAAACAACCGAGCACTATGCACCATAGCTATATTTTTTTTTCATAACTTTTTGTTACAAGGGATGAAATCAATTCTATCGAGGACCCATTTGAGATTTCGAAGATATATTTCTTTTGATATAAATTACTTGCTCTCTTTTGACTCATGGAGTGAGAAAATGCTTCATGAAACACAAGGGGTGCACAAGTGTATTGTCTCCAAAACTATGTGACTTCAAACTACAATATCTCATAAACTAGGCAACAAAATCAAATTATGTAAAATACTCATTTGAGATAACAAAGAATCCTTTAAAATGAGATACCTTATGCCCTCTGAAATGATATGCTCTGTAGAGGCCGTGGAATCTGTTTGAAGTTTGCAGTTCATACAACAATGAATTAATTCTTTTTGGGGCAATTTGCTTCAGTGTGAGTTCACAATTCAAGATGTTAATAAAAAAAACAAAAAATATCCATTTTTGTAACCACCTGGGCATTCTATTTGCAACCTCTATCTCAGAAAACAAAATATTCTATTGAGATAAAAATCATTTTTTTTTCATTCTCAACGTCTGTTTTCCCATTTTTAGGTGAATTGTATCAACAACATTTTATCTTTAAACATTGACTTGTTCAATCAATAATTAGAGGTATTTTATTTGTCTCTAAAAGAGATTTCCAACACCATATCATTTGCTCAAATCCGTTGTGTATGTTGTCCTCAATCTACATTTTAGTGACTACATATCTAGTGACTCTTCAAAATCTGGTTCTTACGGGATGGATATGTTATAAATAGATATGAATATTGAGGAAAAAAAAAACTTTGGTGTGTCTTGGAATCTAGTTTCCAGCGCAACTGGAATTGTTAAAAATGGATAAATATTGAAAGAGAAATCTAAATTTTACCAACGGGTACTCCAAAATCGGTGAATTCCCCCTTCAATGTTGTCTTCTTCTTGGATTGCAATTAAGCAACCTGTACGGTCCCTGATCTTACTGCCCATGATTATTCACAATTTGCAAAACTGGTCAGACCTACTCTGATACCACTTGATTCGAGATTTTGTGTGAGAACTTTCTCTACAAAAATCTACGACGAAGATTTTTATGACGATTTATTGCATGTGAACATGAACAAATAATTTCTTAACAATGCATATGAACATGAGAAAATTGTCATAATTATGTGCATATGTGCAATTAAATCTCTACTTAATCAAGCGATAATGCAATCAAAACTGGCACATATAATTTGACACCCATGTGTTAACGAAGTTCATCAGACTTCTTGGCTACATCTCTAGATCCGCTTGGAATATGAATCACTTCATTATTCTTCTTATGCAAGGGATGGGACCTTCTCATAAATGTGTTACATGCTCCATACAAAGCTACCTTCTCCTTAACAAAGGATTCA
>JASDQU010501649.1:9175-34842 GCA_032191745.1 Picea mariana | reverse complement strand
TTCTTCTTGGATTGCAATTAAGCAACCTGTACGGTCCCTGATCTTACTGCCCATGATTATTCACAATTTGCAAAACTGGTCAGACCTACTCTGATACCACTTGATTCGAGATTTTGTGTGAGAACTTTCTCTACAAAAATCTACGACGAAGATTTTTATGACGATTTATTGCATGTGAACATGAACAAATAATTTCTTAACAATGCATATGAACATGAGAAAATTGTCATAATTATGTGCATATGTGCAATTAAATCTCTACTTAATCAAGCGATAATGCAATCAAAACTGGCACATATAATTTGACACCCATGTGTTAACGAAGTTCATCAGACTTCTTGGCTACATCTCTAGATCCGCTTGGAATATGAATCACTTCATTATTCTTCTTATGCAAGGGATGGGACCTTCTCATAAATGTGTTACATGCTCCATACAAAGCTACCTTCTCCTTAACAAAGGATTCAGGAAGACACTCACATAAGTGACCTTACTCCAGACACCAGAAGGACTACATTCCTCATAATGCAAAGATCTCTCTCCAAGGGGTCTAAAGAGGGCCTCCTCCACAATGCTTACATAAAGAATTTATATAGTTTCCCTCTCTCCATAATTTAAGGAAACAAGATCCACAAATTTAGGATCTAAATAACAACTCAAGGACAAAAATGAGAAAACATCTCAACCAACCTATGAGACCTTTAACTTCCCCTTGAGACTAGGAAACCACTTGTGATAAAATGAGGAAGAATCTCAAACCAATTCATGAGACTCCCAACTTCCCCTTAAAACTAGGAAACTAAATTGTGAGGTAGATTCTCACACAAAACTAATTTCCATTTTACAAAATGAAAAATACGTGAGCACTAATAACACCCACTCCAAGTATTAATCATTTTTCCAATTTGAATGAGTAATGCATGAGCTTCTCACACTCATTTTTAAAGTATTAATCATTTTTTAAGCATCAATCATTCCTTTCAAACTTTGTCACCTATCATCAATCAACACTTTAATAATCTTCTTCATAATGTCCAAAGTATTGAATCCTTGTGTGGAGATCCTCCTCACTCGTATAGGTATTATTTGCTACTTACAACATCCCAACAATTATATGATTCAAGTAACCAATGTATAAAGTAAATATTTATATAAAAAATTTATTACTATATAAACTTAAATTTGGAATTATTACTTTTATTACAAAGTAAATATTTATACAACAAATATTGTTATTCTATAAACATAAATTTTGAATTATTATTTTTATTTAGAGTTGTAAAGTTTATAATTGAACTAAATATAAAATATAATTTTAAAAATATTAAAATACAACTGGAGTGGTTTTAATGGTTAAGAACATGTGTTTCCTTGTAAGAGATCACAAGTTCAAATTCAGAGGGGGGTAGGATATGTATACTTTTGTAGACTTTACCAGTTAAATTGTTGGGTGGAGAGAGTCCCTTGTTCCACAAACAAGGGGGTCTCATACCCCAGTTTGGTGTCTAGCTTGGCCGTGACCTTAAAAATATATTATTATTATTATTATTATTATTTTAATTATTTAAAATCCTATATATTTAGCATACGAGTAGAGTTGTGAGTAAGCAATGTAGTGTAGCGCAGTGTGTGGGATGAGAGTGAGAGGAAGGTGATGAGAGTTAGAGGATAGTGTTAAGCCTGTGTTTAGTTGTTGTAATTCTCTCTTGATCAATAAGAATATTGTTTATCATTGTTCCATGAATATTTCCCTTTTGAAATATTTTACCACGTAAATAATTGTGTCCATTATATTATTGTTGTTCTTATTTTTTTTCGCTTGTCATTTATCTTGTTGAGTTTATGCTTCCACTGCCCAACAAGTAGTATTAGAGCTCATAGTTAAAGGATCTGAAAGCGAAAGAGAAGAGAATCCGATTATTGAAAATCAGTGCACAGATAAGAAAGCAATAAACAACAAGATTGAGTTTTATTTTTTCGTTGAAGTTGTGGAGGACCGAGGATAGATTTGTTGCAAGGGCGATATTTGTTGGCTACGGATTCTCGTTGCATCTCCACATTGTCGAAGGGATTTCGATCCGTTTTGTTGGGTTCTTCGATGACAAAAATTATTTAAAATATCTGTGGCAAGAAGATGGGAAATATTTTCTTGCCCATCGCGGGCCAGCCCTTAAGGGAAGCGATAATATAGTCCTACACTCGATTCCAATTCCCAAGCACATCGTGCCCTACACCTTGCAGGAGCAGCGATAACGGTGGAAAGTGTTTTCTTCACCATCATGAAAAGTCATGGTGGATAACGTTATTTCATGTACAGAGCATTCATAGGGCGTGAAGGTATGAAATCGGATGTTTTTTTTTGTCATTATGCACATGAGGTAAGAAAATCGCCTTTGGTAAATTAAAAGGGAGATTCCTCTTGGTTAATAAACTACTATTTGTTTAAAGAGGTGGACGTTTCTTTTTTGTTGGAATAAAAGTTTTAAAGGCATATGATTCATGGAGAATCGTTCTTTAAATGAGTGGAGGATGTTATAATAGTTTAATAAGTGGATTCTTTAGTTTAGTAAAATATTTTTTAATATTTGCACTTTGGTTTAAATATTTTAATTGAATGTTTTAGGGTTCAATCTTGAACAATAAAAGTGTTTCTATGTAAGAAGGAACTTAGTGTTATAAGTTGTGGATTTTTTTGGTGGTTTTGTGTTAATGGAAAAAATGCAGAGTTCAAAATTTGAGGTGGAGAAATTCAACGATAAGAATAACTTTGAGCTATGGAAGCTCAAGATGCAGGATTTGATTGTGCAACAAGGATTGTAAAAGACGTGGGCAGGCAAGACAAAGAAACCAGCAAGCATGACAGACAAGAATTGGGAAGATTTGGATGCAAGAGCCTTCAATACCATTCATTTGTGTTTCGCAGATGAAGTTTTGTTTAACATCGATGGAGAGGAGGCAACAACAAGAGCGATGATGGTTGAGTCACCATGAAAGAAAAAATAAATGTATTTACCTTGGAGTTGTAAAAATTATTGATTGTATGTAAATGGGCATACGTCTATAATACCTGGATAGGCATGCGTACCTCTGGTTTATTGGGTCACCTATGAAAAGTCTAGACATAGATTTAGGTACATTGAAGATGTGGGGGGCATGTATGTTGGGTTAACCTTGACTCAGTGAAAGAGTTAACGAGTTAAATCTGTTTTTTAGTTCAAAGCACATGGTTTTTCGGGTCAATGTTTTTTGGGTATCCCGTGGTATTGTGTCCATGGATTGCATGTAATGAATCCTATAAAAGACTTGGTGAACTCCATTGTAAATGGGCCTGGAGGTAAGCGGTGAAGGCTTACTTGACCGTATTGACTGGATTGGGTCAAGGGAATGTTCATGTTATGTGGAGCACTGAGACTCCATTGTAAAGTCTCTGGAGGTGAGTAGCAAAGGTTCACTTCGGTCGGCTTGGCCGTATTTGGTCAAGGTTTTTTGAATGCAAAGTTCGAGGTGGAGCAATGTGTCCATATTAGAAAGGTGGTTCTGTAGAAAGATTGATGTGTTTAGAGATTTATAGTGAAATAAACATTGACAATTCAATCAAGTGTTTGAGAATATATGATGAAGGTAGGTTCATATCCATGGAACTTGGAAATTATTACAAGGAAGCTAGGATCAAAAGGGAATGTTCATTATTGCCAAGTTGCAACAATAGTTGCAGGAAGAAGCGGTTGTGGTATCCGGTAAATCGATCACCATTGGTTGCAAAAGACTGGAAGATTCTGAAAGAGGTATGAACAGGTCATTTGGTGATTACTCAAATGTGAAATTATTTGGTTGTGATGCTTATGTTTTTATCAGCATTCTAAGTAGGACCTAGATCAAACAGGTAGATCTTTGATATGGTGATGATGTTAAGGGGCGCAGATTGTAGGATCCTATTTCCCACTGAATCATCATGGACAAAGATGCAGTGTTTGATGAATCTCCTTTTATAAAATTAGACATAGTAAAAGATGAAAGGTTCAAAGCATGATTGGTAGCAGAAGGGTATTTGGAAGGTATTGGCTTCAATGAAAGTTTTTCACCAGTTGTTAAAAGCTTGTTTTTATTCATGTTGTGTTAGAACTAGTTGTGTTACTTGATCTGGAGTTAGTACAACTAGACATTAAAAAATTTTACATGGAGTTTTTGGATAAGGAGATGTATATGGAACAATCAGAAAGCTTAGTTTAGGACCACAACAGAAGATTTGTTTGCAAACTTAGGAATCATTGTATGGCCTAAGGTAATGAGACAATGGTATAAAATGTTTGATTCCTTCATGGTGAGCCAGATTTTACAAGAAGTGAGTATAAGCATTGTGTTTATGGTATATTTATTATCTTGGCTTTAAATGTTATGCTTGTTGCAAGCACAAGCATGTTTCAGATCAACAGGTTGGCTCAGTTGGTTAGGACGTTTAATATGCATGATCTAGAAGCAACGAAACAAATCTTGGGCATGGAAATACACAGAGAAAGAAAGATGGTAAGCCTTGTTTATCACAACAGAAGTATGTGGTGAAGATACTCTGGAAATTCGGTATGAATAATGTGAAACCAGTAAAATTCATTTGGCTTTCCATTGTAAGTTTTCTTCAGGTTTATATCCTAAATAATGAATAAGAAAAGAGTTATATGTCGAGAGTATCATATGTTAGTAGGAAATTTGATGTATGTGATGGAAATGGTTAGTATTTCACATGCAGTTGGTGTTGTCAGTAGACACATGGAAAAACCAAGTGAAGAGCATGGAAATGGGTGTTCATGATTGCGATGGGAATGTTCAAGTATTTCACATGCAGTTGGTGTTGTCAGTGGACACATGGAAAAACCAGGTGAAGAGCATGGAAATGGGTGCTTCAGTGTCTTAGAAGCACAGAAGCACAAGTATCACCTACAGTGGTTGCAGTGATTTAGTCTGTGATTATGATTTAGGATATTTTGACAAGAGGAGACCTACCTCGGGTTATGTTTTGCAAGAATGCAATGATCTATTGGGTAAGTTTGGAAAAGAACAGGATGAGGTGTTATGTGGTGGTCAAAGTGTTGTGCATTTGACTAACAGTCCAACTTATCAAAATGAGACAATGCATTGTTTTATAAGACATGTTACTAATGGAGGCACAATGGTCCATGCTGGAGCAAATCGTGCATACATGTTCACATAACAGTATTGTTAGAGAATTTGTGGAGTTGTGATGATGTTTGGCTTCTCTTGGCTTGCAGGAAAGGCGATGAATAAATTTGGGCATGATATATCAGGTAAATTGTTGTCAAGGTGGAGATTGTTGAAACGTGCCAACCAATTTCCCATGTGGATCAGATTTCTCAACTCCCAGTATTCTGCAGTTAACTGAACCAAATCAGCTAAAAATAGAATATGCATGCATGCACACTACAGTGATCAGTTTGTGTAATTAGTGGATCAGGTTGTAACTAGTTTGTTTAACCGCCTAACAGATCTTATATATCTAGCATACACATAGAGGTGTGAGTAAGCAATGTATTGTAGCGCAGTATGTGGGAAGAGAGTGAGAGGATGGTTGTAAGCTTGTGTTTGGTTGTTGTAATTCTCCCTTGATCAGTAAGAACATCAATTATCATTGCCCCATGGATGTTTCCCTTTTAAAGGGTTTTACCACGTAAATAATTGTGTTCATTGTATGATTGTTGTTCTTAGTTTTTTTTGCTTTCCATTAATCTTGTTGAGTTTATGCTTATGTTGCCCAACAATAGTCACATGATTTTTTATTTAATTTTCTTGTTGTTTGGCTATACCCACATTAATCACCAAGACATATATATTTAAAATATATTTCTTATTTGAACTTTAACTTATTTAATAAACAATTAAAGTTTTATACAAAATTAATCATAAATACATTAAACATATAATTTTTTAAATGAATGATTGAGGTTTTCTACAATGATAAGGTATATCAACCATAAAGGATGGGAGCCCAAAGGTGTTGGATCCAATGGTGGAAAATGATGAGTTTTTCACCATTAGGAAAGGTTTAACTCACATGAGGGCTTTACCTGGAGCCATGGGGGCACCTTTAGGTAGTGTTCAAACTTATGGTTGCACTCAGAGATACTATATTAAATGGTATTGTGACCCGTGCATACATAAGTGGATCAAATCCCACCCCCATGTCCTTCAAATTTATAGTCCCCGAGGTCTAGAGCAGTCGATGAGGGAGTGCGTTGTTAAGGCACTCCGTAAGTGAAAGTCATCGGTTCGAAACCCCTAGAGACACCTCAAATCTAGCCATGTTAAGGATTGGTGCAATCTAGGCCAGGTGTGATCCCCAGGTGACTTTGACGGCTTAGATGCCCCTGGGTCATGGCATCTCAGCCATAGGCAGTGCCTCGTCAATCACAAGGTTCAGGATTACCAAACCAAAAAAAACCATAAAAGATGGGAAATTTAAATAATGAGGATTTAAATAACATAATACATTATGTATAAATTTGATAGAAATTATATATTTAAAAAGTCAGATTTGTTATAAATGTTAGAATATATTTTTCAAATAAATTTTATATTTTTAAAACAAGTGAGATACGTTACAAGGTGAGTAGTCGTTGCCTTATTGTTATTATTTAACTAATTATTTAATTAATATTTAGTGCAAAGACATGATGATAAAATGGATATTTTAAAAAGATTGTAAAGAAAAGTACATCTCTATATTTAAAAGTAGAAAAAGAAGAACTCTATATACGGTTCAAAAGTGTGAATTGCTTATTGGAACAAGGGGAGTTGCAAAGGCAACAAGTCCCTGCCTTGGCCAATTGAGATTCAGAACAAGAGAGTATGAGTAGGAATTTATGTTATATGTAGATGGTTCTTGTCTTATATTGCAAGCTTTCTTGAATTTATGTTATATGTAGATGGTTCTTGTCTTATATTGCCAGCGTGCTTTAGCTATTTCTTTGTTGGGAATTCATAACGACTATCATGATTCAATGTTGGGAATTCATAATGAATTTATGTTATATGTAGATGGTTCTTGTCTTATATTGCAAGCGTGCTTCAGCTATTGCTTTGTTGGGAATTCATAATGGCTATCATGATTCAATGTTGGGAATTCATAATGAATTTATGTTATATGTAGATGGTTCTTGTCTTATATTGCAAGCATGCTTCAGCTATTGCTTTGTTGGGAATTCATAACAACTATCATGATTCAATATTGGGAATTCATAACGGCTATCATGATTCAAGACAATAACTATAAAAAAAAATTAAATACCCTCAATCATGACAAGAATGGACGATATTAAGAAAGTAAAACTCAGAAAACCTGATATTATGATGCGAGGATAAATTATGGAGTTGCGTCAATTATCAAAATGATTTCTGATTCTTTATTTATCAGAAGGCCAATGTTTTGTAATATTTCTTGAAGTCCACGACCCGATCTCTCGCAAGTCAATACGTAGGAGACTGATCTTCCATAGAAACGTCACCAGTGATTAGAGCATCCACTATCAGAAAGATAACCACTATGCCATATCAAGCACAACCGCCCTATCAAAAATCATACTGCACATACCCATATTCACTAAATCTTCATAGCCATAAGAAAGCAATCTTAAACTTAACTTCCAATGGAAGATTACAACGACATTAGATGTAGCCATAGAAAATTTGACCATGAATTTGGTTAGACGACTTCCATCATAGCCCCACTCGTGGGAGGTTAAAACGATTTCCAGAGTTTCATTGATATCTGTCCAAATTGTTTTCCTTTTGCAAACACATTTTTCAGAATACATTATATTTGATTTGCAAAACTACAAAGGAGAATTTACGAATATGCAGATCCATAAATTGAGAGACATAGAGCCACTGATCTAATTGAACGTTAATTTAGTAAAAAGGCACTAGACCTGCAGTTTATATACACACGGTAGCCAGATGTGCGTGCCTACATTGTAAGACGAGACTTTGACCACGTGCCTCACTATCATTACCCCTTAGAAATCACTGAATTGGAATAAACCCCACCTTGCATGAGAAGTTGATCGTGGCAGCAGACGACCACTTCCTCTCCAATTGGCAGCTATCTTGATCTTCAAGTAAGGAGACGCTCCCACCTCCTGGTACCTTTTGCAAGAGACCCCATTCATCTTTGTTCAAGTAAGGATACACTCCCACTTGTAGGTTTCTTTTGCACATCACTGATAATGAGCAGTAACAGCTTGAATGGATGGCATGTTTTAAAGGCACGTTTTCCTTGACTCATGCAAAGAAGGTGATAGAGGCCATGGAAGAGGGAAGCTTCATAGATTCTTTGGAGTATAGCGCCAGTAAGAGGAAGTGCCAGTAAAAAGACTTATCGCATGCATAGAAGAGGTAAGTGCCATGGAGAAATTGATTAGCAAACGGGTTCCCCTTAGCTTTTCCCTTCCCTTATATATTGCAAATAAAGAAACGCAAATCCTAACCGCAGGAATCAAGCATTCTGGATATCAATAGAAGTATATCAGGGTCACTCAAGCTTGGAGGACTTCGAGCTTGATTGAGAGCCACTAGATCTCATGCCAACAACACAACAAGGACAGTTTGAAGGCAGAAGTTCGCTGCATATTACAGTCGACATATTGTTTGCAGGTAGAAGATTGTTACATATTCACATTGTTAAATATTGCAGGTGGAAGGAGGGCTAATCTAGCACATATTGCAGGTTGAAGGCAAGCTAGTCAAAAGCAAGTGAAATTTGATTTGTACAAAAATCAGAAGCAAGTGCAGCTTTGAGGGTTCAAAAATTGAAATATAATTAGTATGAGTACCCAGATGTTGTGGCCATCACGAATATGAAAACAGGGATGATGTTTGCGATTGTAGAAGCAAATATGGTGGAAGTGTACACCAGGCCTGCAAGATATAAATTTTGATAAACAGTGATCCTACAATTATATTGTTGGGAAAAATCCCATACCATGAATAGTCAATAATAATAATAATAATAATCCTAAAGCAATAGAGTTTGTAGTGGTGCAGGTGGATTGGAATATCTACTTACCCACAAAGTGCATGCACACAAGTCTTCCAGAAAATGACGGAGGTCATCGCAGGATCAAACAGGAGTATGTGGGATAGGATTATGCGGGATCAAACAGGAGTCTATAGGATCAAAGGAAATGCATGTATAGATTTTGCATGTACAAAGTCTACATGGGACAAAGAAATAAGAAGTTGGCATGGTGCTTTGCATGGTGGTGCAAGTGGCAGTAGGACATCAGGTGGCAACAGGAGGTCGGCATGGGATATGGACTATGGATTGAGCAAACATTTAATGTTAAGAATTAATTCTAGGCTCATGCCTAGCATTACTTCGTTTGTATAAAAATAGTATACAAATGTGTCCTTTAAAGTGAATATAAGTTAAGTTTCTTTCGCCTGTGCCTCGGGAAGATGCCAAATAAGAGGTGGAATTGAAAAGTTACGTTAAAATTCTATGAATTTCTAACTTAGATTGTATAAACCTCCAAAACTTTGGATTAAGACAACTTAAATTCATTGGTCTTTGTGCCAACTAATTGCAAAACTAAAAGATCGATTACAAATAGTCCCCTAAGCCCGAAGGGCAGGGACTAATAATAGAGTTTTGAGTTCACAAACACACCCAAAAAAATGATGTGGCAAATGGATGCATAACAAAAATTTATATGCCTTTCTAGCAAAGGGGTTTATGATGAAATTTCACACAGAAGTTGTAGTCTCACATAGTGGAATCTAGATATGAAATCAAGGGTCAAAAGAAGCAATGAATAGAGTGAATCTAGATATGAAATCAAGGGTCAAAAGAAGCAATGAGTAGAGTGGGTTGTGTATCCAAATCCCATGTAAATGAGTTATAGAGACAAGCCATGAATGTTGTTGGGGCCATCTACATATGATTTAGATGTCGCTAATCGATGATAAGTGATGGCTTCACCAAGATAAGTGATGGCCATCATTAATAATTTTTCCATTTACAATGCATTTATGAGGAGGAATTTACAAGTTCACTAAGTTAGGGCACATGGAATGAATTAGTGAAGGAATCCTAACTCTGTCTCATATTTATGAAATTGAATGTTACACATCTATGTGAAGTAACTCCAATAAAGGGAATGAAATTAGCTAATTAATGGTTTTATAAGCATGTGGTTAAGATAGATCTATGCTAGTATCTTCCATTTCAATGGAAACATCATCTTAATCATCCATAAGTAGTCATTCTCGTTATAATACCATTTAAGTTCCTATCGATATAGTTTGTTCACGACAATCTATTCAAAAATTTTATTAGGATGCACCATGCAATTTCAATAGAATGGTATAAAAATACCCTTCAACAAAGCTTAAATACAAATATATCACTTTTAAAAATATTGCTATAATTTTTTTTTAATAGAAGGGATGTTTCTATCAAGGGTGGCAGGTGCACGGATATCATCCTTGATCCCAGGGGAAAACAAGAACTGAATTATGAATGGGATCTAGGGATAGCCACAAACAACCAGGCAAAAGCACACACTATCATTCATGGAATTTTATCTATAAATGCAGCTATAGTGAAGACTTTGATAGTTATTAGGGATTCATCCATAATAATCAATCTTGTGAACAATAAGAAAACCTTGTCTCACAGTAAGTTGGATCACCTCATAACTAAAATAAAAAAGGAGGTTGTTTGGTTCAAGGATATTAGGTTTTCCCATGTTCTGAGGGTCTTAAATCGGTAAGAGGGCACCCCATCAATAGGGCCTCTAGCTTGAATGAATGAACATTAGTGAAAAAAGGGGATTTTGTTTTCCAATTCATCCCCTAGATTCATGATTAATGTCAATATATGCATGTTGCCATGTTCCAAGGTCACTAAATCACAACCATTAACTCAACAAAGTAGTCATATTCTATTTATATGGAGGCATGATGTCATGTGCATCACCCTTACATCTGTTAAAATATTCGATGTGATCGTTTTACCATAGACAATATCACTATTGTCACCCAACCATAAGCATGCATCCACACCCGAGCACCATAACCTTTTCTAGATAGAATGATTCTGAAAGCAACACTAGAACCAACAGATAACCAAGAGAGTGCATCTTTCTCCAAAGATAGCTCACCAAACAGAAATACCCAAAGCCACAGAACAAGAACAATACTCAGTTGCAACAGTTATCATTGCAATAGTTGCAACAATTGTAGCAGTTGTCGTTGTAGCAATTGCAGTTGCAATTTCACTTACCAAGAATACCATCAAGAAATATCACCAAGAACACCACCAAGAGATACTAGAAGGTAGGCCCACATCTTAGGCTATATGGCACTAGAGAGAGAGACCAAGAATCATCCTAGAATATCCACCTTCCATCCTTGCAGTTGCAGCTCCAAACTTGTACGAGACTTGACTGAGAGAGTGTGTGAAGTGAGTGTGTAAAAATGAGCTATATCATCTCTTATTTGTAGTGGTTCTTGTCACTTGTCTAGGTTGACTTGTCCTTTTAGAATCTTATACTTTAATATTGATTATTTTACTGAGCCAACTTGTCTTCTAGGGTTTCTACACATATGTTTAGGGTTTCTCTAGCTTTTGGAACATTCTAATCTAGTCAAAGGTTACACATGGAGGTTGATACCTCCCACAACTACCATAATATCAACACTCCCTCCTAGCTAGGGAGGTATTAACAAGTAGCATCACCATAGCCACACAGGTTATCTCATGATCACGTAGATTAACTCACGAGCAACATCACCACTATCAGTATCATCTAATAGCATCAATTGCATCATCTCTCGAGGCCATACTCCATCTAAGTAATTGGAAATGATGTTGAATAGGTCACTCACTCAACAGAGTGATACAAGGATCATTATTCTAATCCATACATACGTCCTAGAAGAATGATTGTCCCAACACATGCTAAATGTCCTCAATGGCTCCAAGAACCATCCTCTCCACTACATCATCTCTAAGTTATATGATCATGTCTAAGTTGTACTAGCATGATGCTCTGATAATCATGTATGCATATTGATAATCATGTACACACAATTTTATCAATCAAACCTGGAGCCTCAGCTGTTTGTTCCTCTGAATGTACTGAAACCAAGATCATTTATTGGACAAGATCTCTTGTACATTCCCTACAAAACACACTCACACTTTTGTTGGATGATATAACATGAAAAGCATATACAAGTGCATACCTTTGAAATTTGCAACATCGTTCAACTTATCTTCTAATCTGAAACTAGACACCATCTTGACAAGAAGAGGTTAGAAACTGAATAAAAAAGGTTCAATGATTAGAGCAAGCTAGAAGCCTTGAAATTTCAACTTTGACCATAAAATCAATTTTGACCAAAATTCAACCTTTGACTTTGACTAGTCAACTTTTGACTTTAACTTTGATCAATCAAACTTTGACTTTGACTTTGACCAAAAACTCAAACTTGACGTTTTTTCTAGGGAACACTAGAATATCCATAAATAAGATACAACACTTCACTTAAGGTGCCCAAATATTTGGATTAGGGTTTGTTGCATTTGCAAAATCAAAAACCCTAGTTGCAGTTGCAACTGGTGCCACAATGAGCTTAAAAAAGAATTGCCACACTACCTTCTAGTGGTTATATTGTCCTAAAGGTTGTCTGGGCCCATAACCTATTAAAATATTCAATGTGCTCGTTTTACCATATACAATATCAAGATTGTCACCCAACCATAGGCACACAGCCACCCCTGAACGCCATAACCTTTTCTAGATAGAATAATTCTGGAAGAAGCACTAGAACCAACAGATAACCAAGAGAGTGCATCTTTCTCCAAATATAGCTCACCAAAGAGAAAGTCCCAAAGCCATAGAACAAGAACAATACTCAGTTACAACAATTGTCATTGCAGCAACTGCAATTGCAGTTGCACTTACCAAGAATACTACCAAGAAATATCACCAAGAACACCACCAAGAGATACTAGAAGGTAGGGCACACATCTTAGGCTAGATGGCGCTAAAAAGAGAGACCAAGAACCATCCCAAAATATCCACCTTCCATCCTTGCAGCTGGAGCTCCAAACTTGCGCCAGACTTGACTAAGAGAGTGTGTGAAGTGAGTGTGTACAAATGGGATAGATCATCTCTTATTTATAGTGGTTCTTGTCACTTGTCTAGGCCGACTTGTCCTTTTAGAATCTAAAACTTTAATATTGATTATTTTACTAAGCTGACTTGTCTTCTAGGGTTTCTACACATTTGTTTAGGGTTTTTGTAGCTTCTAGAACATTCTAATCTAGTCAGAGGTTACACATGGAGGTTGATACATCCCCCAGCTACCATAATATCAACAACATCGTCCCCACACATGCTACCCTTAATGTAACGACGACGATTTGAAGCTTGGGGAGTCTTTATGCAAGAGGAAGGTGGGATTATGGCTCATGGGGAAAGTGTTGAAGCGATGACCGACAAGGAATATTGGTAATTGTTGCCTCTAATTATATTGGATATTGAAGTAAACCTTCTCATTAGATATTTTTTGGTGTTCTATGGTGTTCGTCAAGTAGTTTTGGAGCAGATTCTTGTGGCTCCTTTCTTGTTTTGGTGCCTTGTGTCGACTCTGGAATGGAGCTCTCTGTCTGATAGCTCTAGGTTCTTCCACCTAGCTCATAGTGTTGGTAGTTATGGGTTTGGGTTTCTCATCCTTTTGATTTCAATTAGACTTCTATTAGGGGATGCTTTGAATTCTCAATTTTGGGTTTTGAAGGAGCTCTTTGGGCCATTAGGGGAATTTTTAGATAAAAAATGGGCCTAAAAAATGTACTATCAATATCAATTTTAAAGAACCAATAGGATTCAAGATGATGATGTCAACCATAAGGGTAAATCGTTTTAAAGAGAAAGAAAGAAAACCACTTTTTTCCCCGTATTTTCTACTTGTCTCCTTATAGGTTTACTCAAATTTCAAGATTAGGCACTCGTTGGATGCATAGTTATTAAAAAAATTCATCCAATGAGTGCCTACACTTGAAATTTGAGTAAACATATAAGGAGATAAGTAGAAAATATGAGAAAATAAAGTAGTTTTATTTCTTTCCCTTGAAAAATCATATCTCTTATTTTATTATTTTAACTATTATTGTTTTCCTTAAAAGGCCCATTTTAGACCTCAAATTTCCCCTAATGAATTATGGCTTTCCACAAAGAGGTCCTCAAGCTGGTGGTTAGAGACCACTCATATCATGTCTCTTTCTCGTGTCTAGAAAGGTCTGGTTCATCCCTTTATATTTGTTTTCTCTAGAACTTTCTTTTGGATGCTTATTGTGTATACTTTGTTCAGGAAACTATGGAATATTTAGGATATTGATTACAGGGAAATTCAGGAAATGCACAAATTCTTGCACAGGAATGAAGACTTCATTAATAGCAACATGACATTGATATTCTCAGTAACATCAAAGGTTCATGAAAATGAGTACCAATGCATTTCTTAAAATGCAGTGATTATGGACACCCTTGTGCAAAAAAAAACAAAAAAAAAAAACCCAGGTTTTGGAAGTTGAATGCTCAATGCTAAGGAATATGATTTGTAATCTTAATAAGGGATCCGAAAATTTATTGCTTCTAACTTCAAAATGTTAGTAAATTGTGTCCCTGATGATCTCAAGGAAGAGGAAATAGTGCATCTAATGCTTGAAGATATGGACTTGGGAAATCATGAATCACAACCTACTAATATTGGTCAAGATGAGGTGCTTAGGAAGCATGTATTTCATTAGTATTTCTTATGTTATGTAGAACAGTTCTGATTTTAGGTATCTTTTTTAGAGTTTATATCGGTAAAAACATTTTGAAATCCTCTTTGAACAATAATATAGACTTCTCTATACCTAACAGATATTACTTGATGGTGATGTTAGTTTTTGTTAAGGGACAATATCTTTCTTTATATTACTACGTTGACCAACTCAACTGCAACATTTTTTCAATACAAATATCACTTGTTTCTGTTTAAAAAATAGAAAAAAAAAATAAGGGGAGTTTCTATTCATTCAGGAGAATATACATAGCTCAATGAGGAGGTCCCATTTAGTCCCAAAATTATAAGCTTTCATTGTATAAAACTTATAAATTATCCCTTGACTTAAAAATTTAATAGATTTATACCATTTATTTTCACATATAACTATTGACTCCACCCTCTTTCCTATAAGAGAGAGTGAGATATTTCTCATGGATCACAATCTTAGAAATAATCGGTTCGCGAAGATTGAAACATGTGACAATCAAGATTTGAACCTAGGCAGGGGGGATAACGTTTCTCCTCCCTAACCACCCAGGATAGACCCAATTGAAAAATAGTTTTGTATCGTTGCCCTAAAGATTAATTAATATTAGATTAAGCATACGATTAGTAATTTCTTGTTAAATTTCTTGAAGGGGACCTGAAGCATCTTATCGGGCACATAAAGTCATTTATAAAGGATTCCACTCATCTTGTTAATAAATTGAAAAAAAAAACTAAAAGTCAATGAGTAGGATAGTCTAGTGATTTTTTATTTAGTTTCACTCTTCACTAAAATTCCAATGGATTAAGCTATAATTAATTTCAAACATATCACCAATGAGGAGACGACAAACTTGGTCAGGGTGTGTCTAAAATCTACTTGTTTCATCTTTAGAGGAAATATTTGCGAATAGGATGAAGGGATCGCAATGGGGTCCCCTCTCTCCCTGGTTGTTGCCAACATGATATGGATTTATAAATGGAACGAAATGAAATACAGATGTATAACAATGAAACACATAGAGATACAGTAAAACTTGACTTATATTAATAACGAGAACCTGTTGAAATTGTAAAAATGCAGACTGAAACAAACTTGCTCGAATGGTGGAAGCTTATCTCTGAGAAGAGATATGACAACTACACTCATTCGCAAGAATATGAGTACAATGAGGCTCCAAAGACATTTTTAACATAAAACATAAATGAGAAAACCCTAACCCTAGGAGATGAAACACCAAAAGGTTTGTGGGCCCCGATGGGGGTAGTTGATATGTCAACTTCCCGAGGGCGTAAAATTTTCTTAGATCTTTGTTTGGGGTGCTCGATACATCATTAGAAAGGTATATCCAATAAGTACATATTCCTTTCGGCCTAGCCTCTGTCGTCGGCTACATGATAGGCGTTTTGGAGCCCAAAAAACATCGTTTAGGGCCTCAAAATGGCCTTGGAAATTTGGGACCCAAAAAAACTATAAAAAAAACAACCAAAGTGGAAATTGTTCTTTGAGCTAGTGGAATAGGTGGGTGACCACTGATATCCACCTGGATCAGTCCTCCCCCCTTAGGAATAAATGGTCTCCATTGAGTTGAGATTCCCCATCATATGGGGAAACTTCAGCTGAACTTGGCCCTGGGTGAGCCACTTACCTTGGTGTAGGAGCTCCCCTGCTTTGATAACCCCATAATGTTGGATACTTTGTTGTAAAGTGCCCTTAATTCGAGTGTCCCTGGTCTGATCAATGGCTACCTATTCCATGCATTCAGGGTTGAGCTTTGTTAGTGTCAACTGCTCTACGATCTCTGATGTTTCCAGTAATAGTGGGAAGTATGGTCGAAGGAGTTCCACATTGAAAACTAGGTGCAAGCCAAGGAAGGGGGGAATACTTAGCTCAAAATAATTGTCACCCACATATTTGGTGATGGTGTAAGTTCCATAGTGAAGTGGAAGAATCTTCCCATGGGGTCTTGTAAGGCACTCTTTCTGCAAATACAACCAAACCTTGTCTCCCACCTGAACATGTGTGGCACCCAGTGTTGATCATGGCATTGTTTGTACTTAGCATTGGATTTCTGTAAAATATCATGAACCTGTTGTTGTATGTGTTGAATTGGTTCAATAAAATTGGTGGCTTTGTCAGCCTCAGATTGAGCATGGGATGATTCTTCCTGTGTGGATGCAGAGGGAAGCGTGACATCAATGGGACCCAATGGTTGAAACCCCAACCCCGCCTGAAAGGGACTGTGGTCATTCGAGCTATGAAGGGATTTGTTTTAGATGTGTTGAACATAGGGGAGTCTCTCATCCCATGTGTGTGTATGTTTGGATTTTTACATGTGCAATATATGCATGATCATTATGTTGACGACCTATGTCTGGCCATCAGTTTGGGGGTGGAAAGCGGTGGATTTAGTGAGCTTGGTGTCCAACAATTCAACAATGACCAGATCTTGAACCAGAATGTGTTTAGGAACCTGTTGTCCTAATATGATATGGTAGTTTGTGGTATCTCAAAGTGTACCCACACTCATTCAAAGAAGATCTTGGTAGTGGCCTCCGTTGTGATATTCTTCTTGCAGACTGTTAGGATGACCATCTTAGAAAATCGATCAACCACCACAAAAACACAGTCATTTCCCTGCTTTGTTGAAGGAAGGTCTGACATGTAGTCCATTGATATGGATTCCCATGGCTCGCCGAGAGTAGGCAGAGGGGTGTAGATGCCTTGCTTCTTAGTGGATGGTTTGGCAATGGCACAGGCAATGCAAGACCTGATATACTTGTTGACGTCCTGGAGAAGTTTCAGCCAATAGAAATTCTTCTATAGTATTGCCACGATCTTTTCCATGCCAAAATGTCTTGCCATCTGACTGTAGTGAGCTTACCAAATCAGCTTCGCATACTTGCTTGAAGGAACATAGAGGTGTCCCATATGAGATAACAATTCGTCCTAAATATGAAATTCGATGGCAGTCGTTCTTGTGCCCAGTATCTCGTAAGTGGTATTCAAGTCAGGATCACTCTAGTAGAGTTGGGGCGACTTGTATGCCTCATGGCCACATGAGTGGAGCACCCTGGTTAAGGCTGCAACTAGAGGTCGACCAAGGTAGTCAGCAACACGATTGATGCTCCCTATACTATATTTGATGTTGATATGGAATTTTTGCAAGTATGTGGACCACTTTTGATGGAGGTTGTTCTGCAATTTTCCTTGTGTCTGTATGAACTACAGAGGCTTGTGATCAGTGTGGATCACTGTCTCTTTCCTGAGAATGTAGTGCTTTCATTGTCGACATACTTGTACAATGGAATACATTTCCTTTTCATAGGTGGGGTACTTATGGATGACATATGATAGTGTCTCACTATAATATGCCATTGGATGACTGTGTTGAGTGAGAATTGCGCCTACGGCATAGCTTTAGGGATCGGTCTCAATCTCAAAAGGTCATTGCAGATCAAGTAAGGAGAGTACTAGAGATGAGCACAATCGATGTTTTAGATCATCGAATTCTTGTTGTTGTGACTTCCCCTACACGAACTTTTCCTTGCCACCACCCTTGGCCACTTGGTTGAGAGCCCATGCAATATGGGATAATCCCAACATGAATCTGTGATAGAAGTTAGCAAGTTCCAAGAAACTTCGAAGCTCATTTAGTGTAGTCGGGGCTGGCCAGTCATGAATGACTTGGATCTTGGCTGGATCCACATGCACACCATGCTCATCAACAATGTATCTTAGGTATAGGACCTTGTTCATGGCGAAGGAGATTTTTTCCAAGTTATCATATAGTGTGTGTTTTCGTAGAGTGTGAAGGACCTGTTGAATATGTTGCAAGTGTTCTACCTAATTCTTGTTGAATATGATGATATCATCCAGATATGCCACCACAAAATAATAGTGAAAGGACGCAATATATCGTCCATCAATCTCATGAAATTTGTTGGAGAATTTTTCAAGCCAAAGGGCATGACTATCCATTCAAAAAGACCTTCTTTGGACTTGAAAGCAGTATTCCATACATCAGTCTGCTTTATTGGGACCTGTTGGTAGACATACTTCGGGTCAATCTTACTGAAAAACTTGGCTCCCTTGACTTAGTCAAGAAGGTCGTCAATTCGGGGAATTGGGTATCGGTTCCTGAATCTGATTTTGTTTAGGGTCATGTAATCAATGCAGAGTTGCCAAATCCCATCTTTCTTTGGCGCTAGTACAATTGGGCTCCCTTAGGGTGAAGAGTTAGGTTGAATGTTCCCCTTTTGAAGCAACTCTTGGATCTGTTGCTTGATTTCCTCATTTTTCATCATAGAGAGGAAATAGACTGGCCCATTGGGTAGAGGTGCACCACGGGTTAGATCGATTGAATGCTTCACCTAACAATGTTGTGGTACCCGGTGGGTGAGGACAAGATGTCTTTGTATTCTTCCACGATCTTTTCCACCTGCTTATGTTGTGTGGAGAGGCCATGTGCAAAGGCCATGACTGTGGTCGCGACCTTTTGTTCACTTTGAAAGAGAATCATGAAGAAGACAAATTTCTCAGTCTGGGATATGACCTTCTTGCATTTATTAGCAGAGATAAAATAAATGGCGGTAGGTGGAGCTACCTCTAGTATCTTGTACAATTGTCTACCCAAAGTAATAATAACACTGTGAGGTCTAGACTCATACACAACATGTCATTTCTACAAGTATGGTTGGCCTAAAAGAACATCACAAACTTCAAGGGGGGGGATATCACACAATACCGCATCCTTGAAGGGATTGATGTCGTAGGGAAGATGACATTGTTGGCTAACATGGAGATCTCTTCTTTGTCAGGGCCACCCAATGGTGTAGGGTTGTGAGTGTGGTATCATCAGTAGGTTCAACCACTTGACTACCTCTGCTGAGATCATATTCTTTTGACTTCCGCTATCAGCAATGAAATGAAGTGGAGCACCCTTCACCCACATTTGTGAGTGAAAAAGGCATTCACCTTCCTCTGGTTCTTCTGGTTCACTTGGCTGGACCTTGTTTGTAGCGACAGTAGCATTGGGTTCTACATCAATGATCTGCTTCGCCTTGTCTAGATCTAATTCAGAGTCGGAACCTACTTTTGACTCTGAGACTTTCAGCTCGGCCACCAATGAGTCCTTCGAGTGACATTAATTGGTGTTATTCCAGGAGATTTTATGTAATCCACACCACTTCCCAGTGTCTTTCTTCATCTTTTCATAGATGATTTTAGGGGCTAAACTTCGTCAATGGGCTAATTTTCCATGGTTTTTCCCAAAAAAAGATTCACCAATTTCCATTTTTTCTAAAATTGATTCACCCAAATTCCATAGCATAAATATATTTTACCTTAAAAATCGCCAAAATTTTATAGAAACTATATAAAATCCTTATAAATTTGAATATTTTTACAAAACTATCTCCAAACGTTTTACATTTTGCATATTAAGGACTAGTAAGATTAGCCCATGTTTCTACATTTTAATATAAATTTTCATCTTTAAAATCATCCTTGCTTCTCATTACCCTTCTTTGTTTGTGGCTTGGACTGGTTGTCCAGACGGGGTCCAGCCTTGCTCTGTCCTTTTTTCTGTGGGTTGGGGCTGCCTTTTCCCTGCTTCTGTTGTGAGGAATTTGCAGATCCAAAATCCCACTTCTTCTGTATAAATTTCTAGTCGATTTTGACAACATATCAATAAGTCGCGCCCGGTGATGAGATGTCTAGAAACTCCAATTATGTTTGGATGTATCTGTGCAGACAACCATGGTACTTGAGCACCAGATTTCGTTCAAATTCTTTGATACCTAGCTTGTTGTGCAAGGTATGGAAGATATTTGTGAACTCTGGTATTGTTTGGTCCCTTTCCTATCGCAGTGTGGTCCATCTTGTATATTGGTCAACGTAGCTGCCAACATGGTATTATTTATCCTTAATAGCATCCCTAAAAGAATACCAAGTGGCTGTGACAAAAAATATTGCAGATTCATCAGTGTCCTTTTGCTCACAGTAAGTCTCCAACCAATCCTTGACATGTGGGACAACCTTAAGGAGCGCAAAGGTATTCTTTTCTCTATCGAAAAAATTATGGACCGAAAAATACCCTTCTAGCAGATTCAACCATTTATCTACAACATTCACATAAATTTGGCCTTCAAATAAAGGGATTTCAAAATTGACTTGTACCTTGAAGGGGTGGCACCTCCAAAGTGGTCACTTGATGAAGATGCGTCACCTATTGGCAGTCGTCGAAGGATCTATGCAAATTTATCCATCGTCTCGTTCCTTTGTCATGTGAGAGCTTCCTCGAGCAATTATTTAAAAGGATCTCTTGCTCCATCATATCTCTTTATTCCTCCATGTGAGTTCATCATGATCGGTGGGGACAATCTTTCAAGGGCTCAACTACTTCAAGTCCCAACTCCTTGTACCCTGACCTTGTTAGGGAGATGTACATAGAAACAAATAAAGAGCAAACCACTCTGATACCACTAATATATATTTATAAATGGAATGAAATGAAATACATATGTATAGCAAAGAAACACACAAAGATACAATAAAACTTGACTTCTATTAATAAAGAGAACCTACTGAAACTGAAAAAAGCAGACTGAAACAAGATTGCTCGAATGGTGGCAGGTTATCTCTAAGAAGAGATGTGACGGCTATGCTCATTCGCAAGAAGATGAGTACAAAGAGGCTCCAAAGGCCTTTTTAACATAAAACATAAATGAGAAAACCCTAAACATAAAAAACCCTAACCCTGGGAGATGAAATGCCAAAAGGTTTGTGAGCCTCGATGGGGGTAGCTGATACGTCAACTTTCCGAGGGCGTAACTTTTTCATACGATCTTCATTTGGGATGCTTGATACACCGTTGGAAAGGTATAGTTGATGTGTACATATTTCGTTCAACCTAGAAATTTCCTTTGACTACATGTTAAGCGTTTTCGAGCCCAAAAAATGTTGTTTAGGGCCTCAAAACAACCCCAGAAGTTTGAGACCCAAAAAACTGTAAAAAAAACTACCAAAGTGGAAATTGGTCTTTGAGATAGTGGAATAGGTGGGCGGCCACCAATATCCACCTAGATAACAACATATATATGGAATAATTTGAAATAAAATCTATTTAATCCTCCCTACTATAATGTAAATGATGGATTAGATTCATAGATGACATGAAGTAAATTGGCCACATGGAAGGGGCAATCTTGACAAGTGTTTAGACCACCTAAATAATATATCCGACCACATCAAATTCACAATGGAACATTGAAGAAAAAAATTGCATCCCTTTTGTAGATGTTCTCATCATTATAAATAGTGACAATTCCTCGGACACCATGTGTACGTAAAAAAGACTCATGCTAACATATTCCTTCACATGGATTAGCACCATTACTAAGTGCAAAATATTGGTGTAATTACCACTCTCTTTACCCGTGCCATTAGTGTATTTAATAATAATCATTTGGAGAAGAAGATATACCAATTTTCTACCATATTAAAAAAGAATGGTTATGCCCCCAGGGTGTAGAACAGTGGATGATGGAATGTATTGTTAAGGCACTTCGATATGTGAAGTCATTCATTCGAAACCCTTGACTAGCCTTGTGTGTCGCGTGAGGGGCTGCATTGGCATGTCTGGGGTTATAGTGGTAGCGGTCAGATAACACGACCACGTGTCATGCAAGTACGTGCCTGACTAGTTGTTGATTTCCCCGATCAACAAGAAAAAGAATGGTTACGATCATAAATAGATAAAAAAAAATGTCATTATAAAAGCTCAAAGTGGACCTTGTTTTAGATGAAATGGAGATGGTAGGATTAGTAAAACTACCTTGCCGTACATTAAGGGAACAACAGACAAAATAATGAGGATACTAAAGAAGAAGAACATTAAAGTTTCCCCTCCCAATACCATTAGAAATAGAATTAACGCAACAAAACCCCTGAGAGATTCTAAACAACAAAAATGATTCTATGTTATTCCACACTCTTGTGGAAAAATATATATTGGAAATAGGGTGCTTAGTTTAGACAAGATTAAAGAACATTGTGCAAATGTTATACACAACCATACATAAAGATCTGCCTTAGCTGAGAACTCTTCCAAACATGGACACCGCATCTATATTGAAAATGCCAAAATCATTGCAAAGGAAGATACTTTATAAAAATAAAAATTAGAGAAGATACATAAATAGGGAAAAATGAAAACAATCTAAATAGAGAAATTAGGAAAAATGAAAACAATCTATACAGAATGGAAGTTTTAAACTAAGTAATGGTTGGCAACTGATTATCCACCTTATTAAAAGCAAAGAAAACCATCGGTTGGCTTAATAGTCTTTCTTAACTTGTAGTCTTTGGTTGAAATATTAACTTGCTTATGACTATTTTTTTAATTATTTTTAGCTCGACCTTGATCATCATACTTGTATTAATATAACATCGATGGGATATTACAAATTACAACTCAACACTTTTCTCTTGATGATAAGCCCAACTAGGTGGTTTGAAATGTCGAGACACAAATAATATAAACACATAGTCATCCATTTCTCTAATCTTACTTGCGTAGAAGATGAACAATGAAATACACAAATAGACAAAGCATTAAGAAGATGAACCATGAAATACGCAAATAGAGATATAGCCCAGTTAAGTGATTCAAAATGTCGAGATACAAATACTATAAACACATAGTTATCCATTTCTTTAATCTTACTTGCATAGAAGATGAACAATGAAATATACAAATTGACAAGGCATTGAGAAGAAGGACCATGAAATACACAAGTAGAGATATAGGACAAGTTCTTGGTAGTGAGAGATAGTCGTCCCACAATATAGAAAGGACTTAGTTACATTTCTTACATTTTGGACAATGAGAGGCGCGCACATCATTAGACCTTCATGCACTAGATTGCATCTTCCATCATTTAATTCACCATATATTTCCCATTGATGTCGTGCTCAATTCCACGAGGGGCCTAAATTCCAATAGTGTGACAATTAATAAACATGAATCCAATGATTATGTTCCTCTCCTTGGAGTCTGGATGGATGACGTGGAAGGATTGTATTATTATGCATTGATGTTTGACTCTCCAAAGCATTTAAAGTACCTCTTAACAATGATTTAGGCATATATATGTTAAAAAGAGACTTGTAACATTGTGATATGCAAAGGTCCTTACAAAGTAGAAAGTCACAAAACTCTTTCTTAGTGGATGTTGCACCAATGAAGTGTAGGTTTTAGGGCATTTCATTTGTATTTCAAAGCATGTCATTATGATAATGACCTTGTTTTGTGGAGATGGTTATATTGTTGAGGGGAGCATGTTTAATAATTAGAATTATTAATTGATATGTAGATGTTTTAAGAAAAATTTGGATTGTTAAAATTTAAGGTGGTTGGGTCAAACTTTTGTGTATTTAGGAGGGGGTTTTTAGACCATAGCTTAATGTCAAAGTTAGTGAAGTAACATTTCACATTATATTTTACAGTGTTGTTTATACAAAAAGTATAGTGAAATGTCCATGTGCATTTGTTAGTTGTTCATCTGCATTTGCTAATTGTAGAAGGGAATTTCATGTTAAAGGTAAATTATTATCACATTTTTTATGATTTTATATGGATACAGTGCTTTGAGTATATTAATATCAAGAAATTATCATTTTAGTTGTGTTATGCATTGTAAGTGATTCGCATAGAATATTTATGTGATTTGAAGAAAGAGTTGGTGTTAATGGAGAAGCCCAGATATGGTGTTCAATTTGATGGTCAAAGTTTTGGTAAACTTGGTCCATCATCTTCTATCTGTGTGGTTGATGGGTTTCTTAAAATGGATGGGATAAGTACATAATATACTATGCATTATTTTCCCTATTGAGAGGTGTGTTCTGCAAACACGTTAATGAAGTTGGAGGGTTTCCATTATAAGAATCAATTGTAGATTTGCATTTAATATTCAATGATTTCTTAATTAAAAAGGTCAATAAATAACTTTTTTTTTAAATTGTCTTAAGGGTAAGTTTTATCTTAAATATTGTTGGTGTAGTGTTAAATTCCAACATTAAATTTTGCTAAATATGGATTTGAACAGTTTCATTTTTTGGAAAGCATCTATTTTCTTTGACATATGCACAAAGTTATGATTATTCGAGTGTGCACATTAGAACCTTGGGGTTTAGACTAAAATATAAAGAGTTTATTTCAAGAGGCAAGCTTAGCATATAGTGTAAAAAAATTCAAGAAATCAAACTTGGCAATATCTCTACTAACATCCATTAGGCATTTGTGGGCTCTAAATGTGTCGGTGAAGGATGACAAAGGTGATTCTTCCATGTCATCTTACCAAGGTTTGTAAGCAAGTTCCCTCTTGTAGTTTGGAAATGTCAGATCTTTGCAAACTAGATTTCACTAGGGTTACACAAGTTGAAAATATTAAGTAGTTTTATCTAAATAAAATTTGATAAGTTTTCTAAAATATATATTGACGATTTGTATGGTTAAGCAACACAAGATTTTAGTAAACACGACATGGTACTTTTAACCAAAGTCGACAACAAACATTATTCCAATTATTAATGATTTTAAAAACATGATTAACAATTAGAGAACACATTACAACTATATAATTTTATTAATTAATTACTTCATCAATTATTTAATTTCATTCTTTTAATAATACAATAATATATATCATTCATATCAATACTAATACTAATATAAGAAATAAAAATAAAAGACATAAATAATAATCTTAAAAACCACACAAAAAAAGATTAAAAACATTTTATTTTATTTTTTAAATAAAAAAGGGGG
>JASDQU010501648.1:25223-37725 GCA_032191745.1 Picea mariana | reverse complement strand
TTCAAATATTTTCTCTACCATGAAATTCCCTTCATGATTTGGTTAGTTTCTTTATCTACATGGTGTGTTACCTTGGGTCCACCTTCTACATTTGTCAATAAGTACTTTGGGTTCATGAACCGATGGTAGTGTGATGTTGGGATGAAGATGACATAATTTTTTATATGCTTGGTGTTATGATTCAACTCAAAATAGCATAAGAAACCAACATACACACAATGTATACTAGATATGATCATGGAGAAAAACTCCCAAAGTGATAATAGATATAAGTTACACAATAACTCATACATTAGAAGAACTTCCCTCAAATATCCCAAGTACATCCAGATATCTCAATCAAATTTCCATGTATTTTTGAGATCTATATATGCATATTCTCCCCCATTGCATATGTGGGTCACATTATAGGCTAATTGTTATTATAATATATACATTTAACCCCATATATACACCCAATGACGTCATAACATAGTACTTTTCTTTGAAAATATTAGTCCTCAAATATGTGTAGCTAAGTGTTTGACATGTGGTGAAGGCAAGTAATAGTATTTTCTTATATTCTTATTTTCTTATTGAAATTGATGATTATCCATCCATCCATATTTAATTATTTTGAATTCCAATCCTTGATAGCTTCCTTTCCTTTGATTCTTGGTTTTGTTGTAGACTCTCCAATTTATTGTAGTTGTTGGTCTCTGATAATATGTGGTGGGATAGTTGTTCCTTGATTCCCTATCCAATGAATATCATTGATTATTCCATATTCTTCCTTGGTAATGCTAATGTTGATATTTTTGTCTTTCTTTCCAACTTTGTTGGTAATGAGGGCGTCAATATGGTTCCACCATTGATGGTTTTTCTTCAATTACCATACCCTATCATACATCATATTTTTCAATATAATGAGGTACTTTAATTGTTGTTATTGATCTTCAATTGCTATTTCTTTTGATATAATACCATCACATTTTACCCTTACATCCTCGGGTTTGAGTTCCACTTCTTCAAGTATTTTAGGGTGGCATTCTTCAATTGTGTCTTGTTTCTCCTTATGTAGTGACAATGAAAATTCCATCCATAATATTCTTACATCCTTCAATTCTAATTCTTTTTTTATTTTACCTCATCTATATTTAAGGATTCTTCAACTTTCTTACCTATTTCCTCTTCAACTTTTTGAGTACTATTCTCTTTAATAGTTTCGGTAGTATCTTCATCCTTATTCATTGGTTATGACTTGTGTAGATCCATTTTCATATTATTAACATCATTAATAAGACCTTGATTATTCTTACACAACCTTTTTTATTTTTTCATATTTATTTTTCAATTCTTAGATATACACATCCTTTTCCTTAGTTCTACGAATATTTTCTTATTTTAATTTATGAACCTCCTTACTGAGTCCTCCATTAAGAGCTGCAACTTATAAAATTGGCCATACTCTTCCTAAGTTCTTCCTTTGCTTCCTTCAATTCATATTTGATTTTCTACACATATTCTAAATTCATTTTCCATATCCACTTATTTGAGAATAATTCTTCGAATTCCTCCCAAATACAATCTAATTTAATGTTCAAATCAAGACTATTCAACCACACATTAGCTTCCTCGTGAAAATGAAAACCTATAAAAAAAAATCCCATTTTTATTTACAATTATCAACCACTCAACATGATAAATTAATATTCATATATTCTAATTTTAAGTATTCCCATTAGTTCTTCCTTGGATTTAACTAAAACCCTTGACTTCAAATCAACTAATTACAATACTTTTTTGTTGTTCAAAATATATTCATGTAAGCCAACCCCTATGGAAAAATGCTCATTTACATATTTACATAATTGTGCGGAAACAATAACTCACATAATTGTGCGAAAACAATAACTCCAATTCCAATTATAGAAGAAAGAAAGAAAAAAAAAAAAAAAAAATAATAATAATAATAATGACTCCGATTACAGATAGGACACACTCACCAAAAATACCTTCCTAATTGTCCTTAATTAAAATGGAGGACTGTGAGAAATTTGGTCTACACACCAAGACTACAGAGTCCACCTTGGTTTAATTTTACGGTCACAGCTCAACTTCATTAGTTAACACCAACAACTGATGCATCATGTCATTATAATTTTCTGTCTCCAAGCTTTGCTATTAATGGATATGGTGTTAAATCTTGCTACATAAAGCCTATTAAAAAATTGTCAGTATTTATTTTATTAGCCTCTACCAGTAATTTTTCAAAGGGATCATATAAGTTTAAGCCTCCTTTGGCTGTAAACCACCTGGCACCTACAACCTATATATACCCCATGCCCAGCCTCCCTCGTTCGTTCGAATTAGGATATATACCAAATATATCTGAATATACAGGGATTATTATAATTCATGAAACTGTATGCTTTATTCAAGAAACTGTACGTTAAAGCGCCTCCGGCTGCACTTCCCTCTCTCCCCCCTGAGTGTATGGGGTTGATCATCAGCATAAAGAGCAGGCACAAAGGCAGCAGATCCAAGCGCGAATAAAGATCTAGTGCTAGAAGCCGGTCCTAAGCAAAGTTAAAGGTGAAAGGAGCAGATCCCGTTTAACTTGATCAATCACGATCTTTTTTATATTTTTTATTCAGTTACTATTTTTTTATATATATATTTAAGGAGTTTACCTTGATTCAGTCACTATTTTTTTTAATATATTTGAGTGATAGAATATTTATAAGATTTTATATTTTTAAATTAATTGTATTTATTTGATAAATATTTTATAAATCACATAAAAATAAAAAATTGTTACACATCAATAAAAATTTAAAAATAAAAAAAAAATATTTTTTTATTTTTCAAAAATTTCATTAATATTTTAATCTCATTTAATACAAATATATTAAATATATTATGAAAAAATTATTAATTTTTTTAAAATAAAAATCAAAACATGTCCATATTCTCTCCAATATGGTATACATATTTTACTTCACTCTACCCCTTCTAGATCTGAATTTGTGATTTTTTAGGAGGAAACAAATGTTCTTAACCATTAACCTTAATCTAGAACACTAAACAAATGACTAGCATAGGGCACCACCTATGACGATGGAGATAAGGGTATAATAAATTGATGGCTCAAGATCCAAAGAAATATAGTAAGAGTGGAAGTCTCCCCTTGTAAACCATTAACATTAACATATTATTTTAGATAGTATGGTTATCCTTAAATAATATTAATGAAACATTATCCAGTAATGGCCATGATGATATGTATTCCCTCTCCATTATTCTCAGTTGACAATTGAGTTATGGTTCATAATCAATTAACTTAGTATTTATCTAATACAAAGTTAATAGTGTTTGGCTCATAATCAATTACAATATAACTTGTTCTACCTTTTGGTGTTTTAATTTAAATCTGGACAAAATCTCTATTTTTTGTTGTTTAAATTGTATTTTTAAATGCATAAATAGATTCAGCGTGCACTTCTCCAAACTTAACCACTCAAATATTTAAATCCAACCATTCCTCACCAAATTTATAACAAAATCAAACAGAAAAAATCATCGTAAAACAACCAAATAGTAAGAGGTCTAAACTCTCTTTAATATTCACCTTAATATAATATGCAACATTCAATACTACCACAAGTAATATATAAATAATCCTTCAATGCTATCACAAATAATATATAAGTAGTCAAACTTAAATTGTTGGTCCAATAATATATAAGTCACTCATACTTGAATTTATAGCCTATATACCACCGATCTCAATAAGTCACTCATACTTGAATTTATAGCCTATATACCACCAATCTCAGCATTAATTGTGTATTAAATGCAATTGTTTTCAACATATTTCACAATATGAGTATTTATTTAATTTATTTTTTAATCTTAAACTTTTATAAAATATATAATTTTTATATTAGAAAAAATAATGTAAAATTAAAATTAATTATTTTACAAATTTTGATATTTAAACAATTTAATCCAATACTTATAAATCTAAACTTAAGTTAAGTTTATATTTATAAACTAAATTTATAATGTTTTTATTAATTTAGAAATAGTAAAATTTATAAAAAAAAATTCACAAGAAAAAAAATTGTATATTTTATAATGAAATATACATGTTGCTTAATTTTTTAAAAATGGTCAAAATTGACCCTTGTCAAAAATAGGTCACCTGTCAATGTTCAATCTTAGGATTGAGCATCTTTCATAATGCATTTTTTTTGTCCTAATTCGTTTTTCAAAAATCTACAGTTCCTTCCTTTTACAAAATCAGAGGATCACAGGCCCTTGCCGCTAGACTTTACTGATATTAAAACATTCCAGTAGTTCCTAGTGCATTGATTCTTTTGTTCTTACATGATACATGAGTTTAGATCCTTTCATTTTGGCATCCTTTTTTCCACTTATGTATAGTCCGGATAGACAAAATATATAAATACATGACAACCCACTAAAAACGATATTCCATTGCCTCGATTCCGTTGCCTTCGTCAAACTCATAATACCCATAGGCACCTATAGGTAGCTCAAGAGATTCTTTGGATAGTGAGTTAGCCTTTTTGTTGTAATCACACATGGTGTGAAGGAAATACATATTTTCAAAGGCTCGAAAATTGAGCTTGATGTCTCTCATAATGGTTTCCAGGCGCTGGTTTTGAATGGAGGCTTTACCCATGGCCCAATCAATCACGATTTTGGAGTCCCCAAACACCTGTAAGGTTCTGATACTTTTTTCTTTAGCCGCTTCTAGGAGAGTCCACAAGGCATTTATCTCTTCTCTGTTGTTAGTCCCTCCTCCAGGTGCATATCTGGTGTGGATATAATGAGTAGAGATGAGGTACATAACCACTCCCACCCCACATCGAGGGTGGTGACCTTGGCATGCTCCATTGAAAAAACCCCACGAATAAGAGGGATCAATGGTTGGAAGGATTGGGCATATTTTCTTTTGAGTAGTAGAGTTCTCCTTGTATTTGGAAGCCATGATCGTCGTTGTAATCTCCGGAGGAATACTCTTATCTTTAAAAAATGCATTATTACGTGCCCACCAAATATTACACATCGGTATGCCCGACAATCCTGCATACAGAGAAATGGATCTGTCCTAGATCCAAGCCCTGTAACACTCTTCCAGAGAAATCTTATTCCATCTTCCCTTAGCCTTGAGATTTTCTTCAATTGCTGCGATGACCTAGCTTGCATAAGGGCAAGAGATGAAAAAATGAGTGATTGTTTCAGAGTTTGTTTTACAAAGAGGACATCTATTAGGGCCACACCATCCTCTTTTCTGATCGTTTTCCCAAGTTAATAATTTGTTGTTCAAAGCAAGCCAAAGAGTGATTTTGCATTTGGTTGGGAATTGTGCTTCCACAAAGGATTCCACCACCAGGATGGCAGAACTTCCTCTTGGCTCTCAAACCAGGATTTATAGCCTAATTTCATCGAGACGCAACCATTTTTGGGATTAAGGGACTAGGTCAAAGAGTCTTCAATCTCCTCGTCCAGAGAGATGAAGTTTTTTCCAAGAAGGCTCACATAAGAGTTCCACTCCTCTTTTAAATCGTCGGGGAGCTCAAGGGATTTTGCATTCTTCTATCCCATCCGTCCTCTAGGTTGATGGAAGACTATAAAAGCATCATATAAAGTGTGTATATCGCTATCATGCAAGAAATTAAGAAGTTGAGGAGGTAGTCGAAACCTCTCTCCCACACCCAACCAAGGATCAACAACAATTCTAAAATTCTTTCCATTCCCTATTCACCAAGCCCTCTAGTTCCCTACCAATGGGAAGGCTTCTACCATGGCCTTCCAGAAAATAGAGTCCTTTGGTGGCTTCAGTGGGGAGCAGAACCAGTCTACCACCGAAAGAGAGGGGAAAATTTTAGAATTCATTATTCAGGTCCATAATGTAGAACCTTTAGTCATGTGTGAGAGGTTACATCCAACTAAGGCTTTGGTGAAAGAGAGGACTTCCTTTAGACCCCAGCCCCCTACTTCATTAGGAGTTGCAATGGACTGCCAGGAAGCAAGATGGAATCCTCCTATCTCTTTGTGTCCAAACCATAAGAAGCGAGAACATACCCTTTGAATTTTGTCCAGGACTCCTTTAGGGATTGAAATTATCAAATTGCAATCTACCAGAATACTTTCCAATAGTGACTTGACAAGAACTAGTCGGCCTCCTCTCGAGAGCATTCTTTTAGCCCAAATAGATATTCGAGCTTCTTCCTTTATTATTAACCATGCCCAATCTTCCTTTTTGTAGCAATTAGGTTTAAGGTTAAATCCAAGATATTCAATACCTTCATTTAGTTAGCATCTTATAACTGGAAAAAGATTAGTGAAAGTAGCCTCCTCAACTTTTGAACAATGATTCAGAAGTAGGTTGGATTTCTCCAGATTAATCTTCATTCCTGTAGCTGTGCAGAAAAGAATCAGAATATTTTTTAAGTTCGAAAGATCCCTTAAGGAAACATAGACTCCTACAAAGATGTTGTCAACCAACAACAAGTGGGAGACCAATTTAGTTTCCAAGACTTTGATTCCTCTTAAGGTTCCAATAGAACGAGCGTCCTTAATCATTCTACTTAGGGCCTCTACTACCAAGAGAAAAAGAAAGGGAGAAAGAGGGAAACCTTGGTAGATCCCCCTTGATAGCCTGAAGAAAGAAGAGGGTGACTCATTAATGAGTAATTCAAAGGAAACTCTCTAAATGTAGTCCATGATCCAATTTATTGAAACCACATTCATTCCTAGTGGGATAAGGACTAGACGTAGGAAGGTCCAGTCGACCCTGTCATAGGCCTTCAAGAGATCTGGCTTAAGAATGGTCACTTTGAGGTTTCTTTTTTTCACTGAGTGTGTTGTTCCTGAGTCTGTACTTAAGGCTCAAAAGTACAATGTCAAGGCATCCGAAAGTGGTTAAGGTAAGGAGAAGGGAAAAAGTCAGCCTTTGGAGGAAAATTCTAAGGGAGGTTTCTTCGTTGAGGTTGTCTGGCTTCGAACTGCTCCTGGATAGTTATGTCACGTTCAATGGCTGCCCATGATTGTTCAAGCTCGACCGGGTTAGTGGCTATTTTAAGGATGGTGTTGAAGAGGTTCAAGGCGATATGTGTTTGGTTCAATAATCCGGGTTCGACGTTAGGTTGAGTTGGTGTAGGAACTGTCATGGGGGAACAGTACTGGTAAGAGAACTGTTAAGAAAGATTGAGTGTTGTCTCAGTTAAGTTTTATAAAAGAGAATTCACGGTTGCAGTATTAACGATGTATGCAAATCAAAGGCTCGTTCCCGTAACTGTATTATATCTTAATCAAAGGGGTGAGATGGGGGAAAAAAATTAAGTCGTTTACAGTGTCAGGTTCTTATAAAGGGAAAATCTCACGAAGTAAATGGAAGAAGAAAATATTTAAGAAAATGACCGATGTAACAAAAAATACATGTAGAATTCCGAAACTGCAAATTGGTCTTACACAGCTGATAGCTGGTGCAGAGGAAAGGCAATAAACAATTACAGAAAACCCAAATTTATTCGTTATAGTAGTGGTGGTACTAAATTATAACGAAACACATCAATTACGAATATGAATTGAAAATGAAAAATGAGGAACAAGAAAGAAAACTTGTAATACAGAAGTGACGGAATTGAGAATCTTGGATATGCTTGTATTAAATCTCAAATGCAAAACCTCTTATTACAAAATCTCAAAAAGGGTCCAGCCACGTTTATTTCTCTCTGGGGTATATTTATACAATTCCTGCCAAGCAGGTAGAAACTCAATAGTCGCAAAGATTTCAGTTATGACAGAGGAGAGAGAAATCGCTCCATCTCCCCTATTCTGTCTTCATTTAGTGCTAGGTGCTCGTCTTCGCGTGGACTCGGTGCAGGTGATACATCTTTCCACGAGTTGAGATACGAGCCGTGAAGGTTCTGCTTGACAGCTGGCCTCGCTGAAGTAACATTCTCGGGCTAACTGCTGCATCTTGTCTCCCATTTGTGCATCGATGATGTTGAGGGCACTTAGTTGCACGCTGGGTTGTATCAAACGCTTTTCAACTCAAGCCATATCCACCCTATCCATATGAGAGATATCGGCTGAAATTCTCTCATCCTTCTCTTTCAGATTGAGCGAGATCTGTTCTACATTCATTTGTATTAATGTTTCGGCGTCGCCCCCACTGTCCATACCCAACATCTCACCATCTATAAAATTGAAGGCTTCTTCTAATGAACTGGCTACTTTTTGGGCCTGTTCCTTGCCTAGGGCGATGTTATGCTCCCAATCCTTCAACATAATGTTACCTCTAGTTTGTTCTGGGATGGCGAGTCTGGGAGAACTTGTCGAAACTCTGTTATTTGTGGCTATCACCGCCTCCTGGAAGGCGACCTGAGCCGCTTCTGCATCCCTTTCTCTGACAGTCAGGTTCTCAGAAACCCGACGCATCAACAGGCAATCCTCTCGAATCGCTCCTACTTTGGCGAGCAAACTATGTTGTGCAGAAGAGATCCTGCTCTGAATATCGATCGCTCGGGGTTTAAATCCCTCGACGTTAATCATTTTGCTTTCGGCGGTCTCTACCTGAGCCTGTAGCTCTGCAATCATAGTCCTTTGTTGGCCCGACTGTATTCGACCATCTCGGATCATCAGATGTGCTTGCTCCAGCTTGGCTTTGAGCACTTCTATTTCATTTTTATCAGCTAGTCGGGCCAGTTCTATCTCCCTGCTCACATGACCTTTAGCGTTTTCGGTGGCCGAAGCTACTCTGGCTTCGAGAGTCTTGATCAGGCTATTTTTCCTCTTGAGCTGGTTTTTTAACACTCCGAACGAAAATTGATTCGCCGATGCATACGCTCCTAGCGTTCTTGTGATCTTCATGGCGAGTTGCTCATTCTTTTTGTTCTTTCCATCAGTCATAACCTTGAACTTTTTAGCAGTCGATTCTCCCTCCTGGTAGAATTCCCTTTTCACCACCACTTTCTTCTTTTTGTCGAAGAAGAACTCGCTTGGAGGAAGTTCTTCTGCTCTGATAGGCCTCAGTTCCTCATTGAAAATCCATCCTTCTTCTATATTTCCTTGCATTGACTGCAAGGGGGTGACAGAAGTGATGGGTTCCCCGATTTGTTTCGCTGCATTTCCTAGGGTGACGACCGGGTCCTGCTTCTTCGGAGGTTTGGGGGTCTTCGTCTCAGTTTCTGGATTTTGTTTCTTTGGCGGGTCCGGATTCTGTGCCTCTGCTTCGAGCTTCTTCGTTTGCTTCCCCTCGTCCTGGCTTTTTCTCGAGCCAAAAACTGCATCATTGGGGTCTTTTGTATCCTCTGGTTCCATCTCAGACATGCCCGGGCTCCCTCCTCGCAACACAGTGGGAAGACACCTTCGTCTGTGTTCCTGAAATTTCAATACGGAGGCTGTGTCTTCGGGTGCTAAAGATCGAATTCAAGCTAGAACTTCTTCATAAGACCTCGCCCCTTGGAAAATGTCATCTGAGGGTGAAAACTCATGTTCAAACCTCTTTAGCCCACAATTAGCTAAATGATTGCTCACAATTTTCTGGGGATCATGTTTTTTATACTCGATGGAGACCAAACTCAGGTCTTTGAGGGCTGCAGCCTCAGCTTTGGCATGCCCGAAATCTAATAAAGAATAAGAATTTAGCCAAATGGGAAAAGACGACCACACCTTATTTGAAGATGCTTTGAGTTATTTACTCACCCCGCCGATCACTGTTTGTCGGGCAATCTCGTGACAAGCCAACTTGTCGGGGATGAACAGTGGTAGTGCAAGCGGGGGAACAATAGCTCCGAACACCCTAAAGTAGGATAACTCTGCCTCCATGTACCAATCCGCTATACCACTCAGATTTGCAGCAACGTTGTACGAGATACGAGGTGGTGGGTTACCAAAAATGGCGATGTGCAGGGGCACCATCACCCAGTTGAAAATTTCGTAAATGAATTTGTCCGCTTTATTCTCCCACAGTTTGTCATGATACTCATGTACGGGCTTTTCTTGGACTGGATTCCAAGCCCAACTCATCAAAGGGAATGGTGTCATGGAACATACTGCGTCCATAGTATATGCATACATGAAAAATGAGGACGGTCTCCCACTTGCCTTCTGCTCCTGATACTCTGTGACCCGGTTGGCCAAGTTGTCCGAGAGTATCTTTGCCCAATTAAACGAGCAACCTTCTGTGACCTGAAACATGAGATGCACCCACGTAATGTAGAAATGCGATGTGTCCTCTCTTCGGAATAGTCGGCATGTCATCATTTCCACATACTTATACTGTGGCTCCAGCGAAGCGACTGAATAAACGCCCTGATCATTTGCTCTGAATTTCGCGGAGTGTGAAACCCAATGCTTTATCAAACCGGACATGGTTTTGTAATATTGAGTGCACTCCTTCTCTTTGAATTCCTCCAAGAATTCAGCACCATACGTGTATTCAGATGTCGTTGGGAGCTTATACATGGTTTGGATATGCTCCGGTCTAAAAGTCCCGACCATGACCCGCTGGTCGTTCATGATAGTTCTGGTGGGTAAGTCTATGTGATCCAACGCCCATCGGATCATATCATAATATGGAAGCAACCGTGGTCTGGTTGCTACCCTGTGCATTCCAGATTGAACAACTATCTTGTATTTAGTGTTCAGGTCATCCTTTTCATTGTCGTCGGAATCTGAATAATTCACCAACTCAGATTGTAGAATATCTGAAACAAACAACCAGCTAGGGACCGAGTTGACACTCCAGGGCAAAGTTTCGGAGACATTATCCGAGCCTTTCCCTGCAAACTCGACATTCGCCTTTGCTGCTTTTCATGGAGCCATAGCTGAAACTTGCATTTTGGCCCTTCTGCGATAGAACTATGTATACATGCAGAAATTAGTTCACTCGGAAAATGACAAGCTATGCGTTCTTATGGAAATGATTTCCTTATAATAAAATGAAAATCTTATATATATTTGAAGCTTCGGTACTTTTCGAAATAAGCCTGTCAAATTGTAATTAGAAATAAATTTATTGCGTAAAATCCGATATTATATTCGTGGATTCACCCTAATTCTCCATTAATGTCATCAATTTTTGGCGGTGTGACAGTCAGTCGGAGTAGGGAGAGAGATGGATACCTCGAGAAACGTGCAAGCCTCGGGGAGCGGGATATATCTTGCCCTATCTTAAATTATCAAATTTTACCACCTTTCATCAATTCCTTGTTGTTCCCTACTTCGTGGATTTTCTTTTAACATTCTGAGTCCCCAACTCGCGAGATCACGAGAACCGACTTTTGTTTAATTAACTGTAATCGCGATTTGGAGCATCATTAATTTTATAATCCATTTATTCACCATATCGCAACTCGGAACTTCGAAGGCAAGCTTCTGGGAGATCAGTATGCCGAGTCGCGAAACCACGAGATGGCGATAATTAAGACTCAACTAAGGGGAAAAAAATCTTAGATTAGGCGATTAATTAATCTTGCTATAATTACTTCGCGACTTCGTGAGTCGAGGTTTTAGACGCCGTAACTTTCGAAAAGATAGTGCCAAGTGTCGAAACGCCGAGAACCAAGTTAACCATGGTTATCATTTTGCCTTTAATCCTTGACCAGGGTTATCCCAAAAGTACCTCGTGTTCTTGGCTCTCGGGGTTGTAAAAATAAAAACTTGATTTTGGCGAATGTCGAGGCGCGAAACCCCGACAATGTCTAATCATGAGTCAAAATATTTTACCCTAGTTAACGTCTTGGGCAAAAATTTGAAAACGACTTTGTCGTTTCGTGACTCAGGGCGTGTGAACTCAAGGANAAAGTATCTGACTTGCGAGATCTCGAAGTAAAACAAAAAGAGTGAACATTCCTACGAAAGTGGACTTGTTTTGAGATTAGAAAAAGCATCGTTGCTTACGTGACAAGGTTGCAGAGTTTTCAAAGTTTCGGGGGGGAAAAATCAAAAGGCCATCTTTAGAATTTAAGTATCCAAAATGAAAATTGTGACGGGTTAAAAAACAAGGGCGGCTCCAACTAGGGATCCCGCCTTCCTGTGAGGCGGGAAGAACAGTAGACCACGTGCCAAAATTGGGTAAATGGAGTCAAAAGTTTAATCCAGTGAAAAATTCTGAGGAGAAAAGGATCGAAGGGGGGGAAAAGACTCCGTTTTTTACCTCGAGAAGCTTTTCAAAATCATATACTCTTTCCAAGCACGGCTGTAGTCTCTTTCACAATTTTCCATTTCCCATTATTAACTTTGGGTGTGTTTTAAGACAGTTGAAACGACCCTAGGAGACTCAACAGATCTTGTGGCTCTCAGCTTGCATAAAAAAAAATGAAATTATATATTTTTAACCGGGAAGTCCCGTCTGAATTTGGGATGTGGATCAGGTTTTAGAAAGTATTGGTTACCAGAGTAGAGTGATATTCATGTATGACAGCCTTACAGATATCTCAGACATTGCTTCACTGCCAGCGAGCCTGTTAAGTACCCCGGT
>JASDQU010501648.1:5007-18698 GCA_032191745.1 Picea mariana | reverse complement strand
GGCAACACTAAAGGAGCGTATCGGGCTGCGAATTTTGCAAAAAATCCGAGAGGGGGGGGGGAGGCCCTTGACCTCCACCTCCTCCTTGAGGGACTCCTCCTCCACCTCCTCCTAGAGGGACACCCCCTCCACCTCCTCCAAAAACTCCTCCTCCGGCAGCTGCCATCGTTGTTTGTGGGGAGTTATAAATGGGGTTTTCAAAAAATAAAAGGGGTTTTATATTTTCTTCACTAAGAGGAGACTCTGATGAGGAAGGATAAGGAACGTGAGGAGTCGGTTCCTTGGACTTGCGAGAGACGGAATCGGGAAAACCGATGGGCATGAGAAACGAGTGTGTAACACACTCTTCAAGATTTGGAGAAGTCGGGAAATTCAACTGAAGATAAGATGGTGTTCTAAAAGACGACGAACCTTCAAAAGAGGCCTTTCCCCTCTATATCAAGGGGACTGTTGGATGAATCTCACTTCCAAATTTGGTACAGGGCATTGAATCTTCACTTCCAAAGTAAGGATTGAGCGAGGTCGGGGGTTCGGAAGGACTCTCGACCTTCGGTGATGGGATTTCAAGTTGGTAAACAGTAGCGGTAGGCTTGAAAGAGCCCCTTGCCTTTAGAATTTTTTCGGGATCGGTAACGAGCGTAAACTGCTCACCATCCGGGTTCTGTCTAGTATTCCTTCGATTGAATGCTAGTTTATTTCTTTGTGGAGTCACCAAGTGAAAGATAAAAATCCTTAAAGGGTGTTTACTTTTTGTTCACTATCAAAGGGTATCACTTTCAACGAAAACAAATGTCGTTTTCCCAGGGAAAAAGATTTCATAACTTCTGTCCCCGGCAACGGCGCCAGAAAGATGTTGTTCCTGAGTCTGTACTTAAGGCTCAAAAGTACAGTGTCAAGGCATCCGAAAGTGGTTAAGGTAAGGAGAAGGGAAAAAGTCAGCCTTCGGAGGAAAAGTCTAAGGGAGGTTTCTTCATTGAGGTTGTCTATCTTCGAACTGCTCCTGGATAGTTATGTCACATTCAATGGCTACCCATGATTGTTCAAGCTCGACCCGGTTAGTGGTTGTTTTAAGGATGGTGTTGAAGAGGTTCAAGGCAATATGCATTTGGTTCAATAATCCAGGTTCGACGTTAGGTTGAGTTGGTGTAGGAACTGTCATGGGGGAATAGTACTAGTAAGAGAACTGTTAAGAAATATTGAGTGTTGTCTCAGTTAAGTTTTATAAAAGAGAATTCATGGTTGCAGTATTAACGATGTATGAAAATTTAAGGCTCGTTCCTGTAACTGTATTATATCTTAATCAAAGGGGTGAGATGGGGGAAAAACATTAAGCCGTTTACAGTGTTAGGTTCCTATCAAGGGAAAATCTCACGAAGTAAACGGAAGAAGAAAATATTTAAGAAAATAACCGATGTAACAAAAAATACATGTAGAATTATGAAACTGCAAATTGGTCTTACACAGCTGATAGCTGGTGCAGATGAAAGGCAATAAACAATTACAGAAAACCCAAATTTATTCGTTATAGTAGTGGTAGTACTAAATTATAACGAAGCACATCAATTATGAATATGAATTGAAAATGAAAAATGAGGAACAAGAAAGAAAACTTGTAATACAAAAGTGACAGAATTGAGAATCTCGGATCTGCTTGTATTAAATCTCAAATGCAAAAACTCTTATTACAAAATCTAAAAAAGGGTCTAGCCACGTTTATTTCTCTCTAGGGTATATTTATACAATTCCTGCCAAGCAGGTAGAAACTCAATAGTCGCAAAGATTTTAGTTATGACAGAGGAGAGAGAAATCGCTCCATATCCCCTATTCTGTCTTCATTTAGTGCCAGGTGCTCATCTTCGCGCGGACTCGGTGTAGGCGATACATCTTTCCACGAGTTGAGATATGAGCCGTGAAGGTTCCGCTTGACAGCTGGCCTCGACAAAGTAACATTCTCAGGCTAACTGCTGCATCTTATCTCCCATTTGTGCATCGATGATGTCAAGGGCACTTAGTTGCGCACTGGGTTGTATCAAATGCTTGTCAACTCGAGCCATATCCACCCTGTCCATCTGAGAGATATCAGCTGAAATTCTCTCATCCTTCTCTTTCAGATTGAGCAAGATATGTTCTACATTCATTTGTATTAATGTTTCGGCATCGCCCCCACTGTCCATACCCAACAACTCGCCATCTATAAAATTGAAGGCTTCTTCTAATGAACTAGTTACTTTTTGGGCCTGTTCCTTGCCTAGGGCGATGTTATGCTCCCAATCCTTCAACATAATGTTACCTCTAGTTTGTTCTGGGATGGCGAGTCCGGGAGAACTTTCCGAAACTCTATTATTTATGGCTATCACTGCCTCTTGGAAGGCAACCCGGGCCGCTTCTGCATCCCTTTCTCTGACAGTCAGGTTCTCGGAAACCCGACGCATCAATAGACAATCCTCTCGAATCGCTCCTACTTTGGCGAGCAAACTTTGTTGTGCAGAAGAGATCCTGCTCCGAATCTCAATCACTCGAGATTTAAATCCCTTGACGTCGATCATTTTGCTTTCGACGGTCTCTACCTGAGCCTGTATCTCTGCAATCATAGTCCTTTGTTGGCCCGACTGTATCCGACCATCTCGGATCATCAGATGTGCTTGCTCCAGCTTGGCTTTGAGCACTTCTATTTCATTTTTATCAGCTAGTCAGGCCAGTTCTATATCCCCACTCACCTGACCTTTAGCGTTTTCTATGGTCGAAGATACTCTGGCTTCGAGTGTCTTGATCAGGCGATTTTTCCTTTTGAGCTGGTTTTTTAACACTCCGACCGAAAATTGATTCACCGATGCATACGCTCCTAGCGTTCCTACGATCTCCGTGGCAAATTGGTCATGCTTTTTGTTCTTTCCATCAGTCATAACCTTGAACTTTTTAGCAGTCGATTCTCCCTCCTGGTAGAATTCCCTTTTCACCACCGCTTTCCTCTTGTTGTCGAAGAAGAACTCGCTTGGAGGAAGTTCTTCTGCTCTGATAGGCCTCAGTTCCTCATTGAAAATCCATCCTTCTTCTATATTTCCTTGCGTCGACTGCAAGGGGGTGACAGAAGTGATGGGTTCCCTGATTTGTTTCGCTACCTTTCCTGGGGTGACGACCGGGTCCTGCTTCTTTGGAGGTTCGGGGGTCTTCGTCTCAGTTTCTGGATTTTGTTTCTTTGGCGGGTCTGGATTTTGTGCCTCTACTTCGGGATTCTTCATTTCCTTCCCCTCATCCTAGCTTTTTCCCGAGCCAGAAACTGCATCATTGGGGTCTTCTGTATCCTCCGGTTCCATCTCAGACACGCCCGGGCTTCCTCCTCGCAACACAGCGGGAAGACACCTTCGTCTGTGTTCCTAAAATTTCAATATGGAGGCTGTGTCTTCGGGTGCTAAAGATAGGATGCGAGCTAGCACTTCTTCATAAGACCTCGCCCCTTGAAAAACGTCATCCGAGGGTGAAAACTCATGTTCAAACCTATTTATCCCACAATTAGCTAAATGAGTGCTCACAATTTTCTGGGGATCATGTTTTTTATACTCGATGGAGACCAAACTCAGGTCTTCGAGGGTTGCAGCCTCAGCTTTGGCATACCCGAAATCCAATAAAGAATAAAAATTTAGCCGAACGTGAAAAGACGACCACACCTTTTTTGAAGATGCTTTGAGTTCTTTACTCACCCCGTCGATCACTATTTGTCGGGCAATCTGGCGACAAGCCAACTTGTCGGGGATGAACAGTGGTAGTGCAAGCGAGGGAACAACAACTCCGAACACCCTGAAGTAGGAGAACTCTACCTCTACGTACCAGTCTGCTATACCACTCAGATTTGCAGAAACGCTATCCGAGATATGAGGTGGTGGGTGAACAAAAATGGCGATGTGAAGGGGCGCCATCACCCAGTTGAAAATTTCGTAAATGAATTTGTCCACTTTATTCTCCCACAGTTTTTCATGATACTCATGTACGTGATTTTCTTGGACTGGATTCCAAGCCAAGCTCATCAAAGGGAATGGTTTCATGGAACATACCATGTCCGTAATATATGCAGACATGAAAAATGAGGACGGTCTCCCACTTGCCTTCTGCTCCCGATACTCTGTGACCCGGTTGGCCAAGCTATCCGAGAGTATCTTTGCCCAATTAAACGAGCAACCTCTGCGACCCAAAACATGAGAGGCACCCACGTAATGTATAAATGCGATGTGTCCTCTCTTCCGAATAGTCAGCATGTCATCATTGCCACATACTTATACTGTAGCTCCAGCAAAGTGACTGAATAAACGCCCTGATCATTTGCTCTGAATTTCGCAGAGCGCAAAACCGAATCCTTTATCAAACCGGGCATGGTTTTGTAATATTGAGTGCACTCCTTCTCTTTGAATTCCTCCAGGAATTCATCACCTTACGTGTATTTAGATGTCGTTGGGAGCTTATACATGGTTTAGATATGCTCTGGTCTAAAAGTCCCAACCATGACCCGCTGGTCGTTCATGATAGTTCTGGTGGGTAAGTCTATGTGATCCAACGCCCATCGGATCATATCATAATATGGAAGTAACCGTGGTCTGGTTGCTACCCTATGCATTCCAGATTGAACAACTATCTTGTATTTAGTGTTCAGGTCGTCCTTTTCATTGTCGTCGGAATCTGAATAATTCACCAACTCAGATTGCAGAATATCTGAAACAAACGACCAGCTAGGGACCGATTCTACACTCCGGGGCAAAGTGTCGGAGACATTATCCGAGCCTTGCCCTACAACCTCGACATTCGCCTTTGCGTCTTTCCGTGGAGCCATAGCTGAAACTTACGTTTTGGCCCTTCTGCGATAGAACTGCGTATACATGCAGAAATTAGTTCACTCAGAAAATGACGAGCTCTGCGTGCTTATGGAAATGCTTTCCTTATAATAAAATGAAACTCTTATATATATTTGAAGCTTCAGTACTTTTCGAAATAAGCCTGTCAAATCGTAATTAGAAACAAATTTATTGCGTAAAATCCGATCTTATATTCATGGATTCATCCTAATTCTCCATTAATGTCATCAATTTTTGGAGGTGTGACAATCAGTCGGAGTAGGGAGAGAGATGGCTACCTCGGGAAACATGTAAGCCTCAGGGCACGGGATATATCTTGCCCTATCTTAAATTATCAAATTTTACCACCTTTCATCAATTCCTCGTTGTTCGCTACTTCGTCGATTTTCTTTTAACATTCTGAGTCCCCAACTCGCGAGATCGCGAGGACCGACTTTGGTTTAATTAACTGTAATTTTGATTTGGAGCATCATTAATTTTATAATCCATTTATTCACCATATCGCAACTCGGAACTTCGAAGGCAAGCTTCTGGGAGATCAGTATGTCAAGTCGCAAAACCGCAAGATGGCGATAATTAAGACTCAACTAAGGGGAAGAAAATCTTAGATTAGGCTATTAATTAATCTTGCTATAATTACGTCGCGACTTCGTGAGTCGGGGTTTTAGACGCCGTAACTTTCGAAAATATAGTGCCGATTGGCAAAATACCGAGAACCAAGTTAACCATGGTTATCTTTTTGCCTTTAATCCTTGACTAGGGTTATCCCAAAAGTACCTCGTGTTCTCAGCTCTCAATATTGTAAAAATAAAAACTTGAGTTTGGCGAATGCCGAGGCGCGAAACCCCGACGATGTCTAATCATGAGTCAAAATATTTTACCCTAGTTAATGTCTTGGGCAAAAATTTGAAAACGACTTCGTCGTTTCGTGACTAGGGGCGTGTGAACTCAAGGATTAAAGTATCCGACTTGCGAGATACTGAAGTAAAACAAAAAGAGCGAACATTCCTACGAAAGTGGACTTGTTTTGAGAGTAGAAAAAGCATCGCTGCTTACGTGACAAGGTTGCAGAGTTTTCAAAGTTTCGAGGGGGAAAAATCAAAAGGCCATCTTTAGAATTTAAGTATCCAAAATGAAAATTGTGATGGGTTAAAAAACAAGGGCGGCTCCAACAGAGTGCAAGACTTCTTGAGAAATCTCTACAACATCATGAATTTTCCTATTGAAGAGAAACCCAAACTGCTCTTCCCCAATGATCTCATTGAGTATCGATCTAAGCCTTTTAGAAACGATCTTAGCAATCAATTTATAGATCACATTGTAGGAAGAAATGGGTCAAAAATCCTCAAACGAAGTAGCTTCTTGATTTTTTGGAATTAGAAAAATAAAGGTAGAATTTAGGGGCCCAAATACCTTTCCTTCATGATGGGATTCCCTTACATCCAACGAAAGATCTTCTTTGAGGAGATCATAAAAGAACTTGTAAAACTCTACCGTGAAACCATCAGGTGCATGGATTTTCCCATTCTGCATAGAGGAGAAAGTCGATCTCAACTCCTCTTCTGAGACTTTCTTCCCACCTGAGAGGGGGGAGGGGGGTCAAGGGTTAGGAATTCACTTGAAGCCTCCAGACAAGAAGACATGGATCTAGAACGAATTTCATACTTCTTATAACAAAGGGAGGAAGAGTCTGAGGGCCTCTGGGGAGAAGAGCGGAGGCAGGGACGAAGGGGAGAGGGAGAGTCCTTAGAGGGGGGCCTGGGAGAGGAATCCCTCTGAGGATGGGGAGGGGAAGGGGGCAAGGGGAAAGAGGATAAAACCTCTCTTCCCTTTGGAGAGGGAGAGGGGGAAGATCTGTGGGATAAAGAGAAGGAGGAAAAGTAACCACAGGCGGGGAATAAACTTCATTCAAATCCGCATTAGAGGATTCTTTAACAGACGAGAGAAATAACCAAATCAAGAGGACCCTTACCATTGCTAGTCATCTGCTTGATCAAAACTCTCAGTATCTCACTCGTCATTGCAGCCTTGTCAAATTCCAAGTTGACTTGTTCGTTCTTTCCTTCAACAGTGATGGCTTCTGTCAGTTGTTGATGTCAAATGGTCGATTTTGGTCTCCATTCTTTGGGAATGGGTAGAATCGGAGGAGTGAATTTCAAGCATTGGACCTTGAAGTGTCGAATCTCATGGCACCCATGACATCTAAAGGGTATCCTCCACCAATCGATTATGTGGTGCCAGACCTATTATCCAAAAATTATGTCAATGCCTCCGACTAGCCCCTCCCTTGGGTCAACTTCAACCATGATCCATGCCCATTGCCTGTACTTTTTTTGAAAACCAATTAGGTTCAAGTTTCACAAATCTACCCAAACAATTACCTATAGCTTTGAGGGTCTCTCAAGTCCAAAAGTACAGAGGAAGGACTGGCAGGATCACCGAGACTTTCGATTCAGAATAAGGTTCATAGGCCGAGTCAAAATTAATTGTCCATGGCTTTAAAAGAAGGTCGGAAGGACCCTAGAATCAATCCTTCTTCTCAACACTTGTGCAATCTTCTTCAGAAAGGAAAAGAAAGGAAAGCCATGCGTGGGAAAGGATATGAAACTCTAGAACATACCCTAGCTGGGGTTTCCACTAAGAAGCAAGCCAGGATTCTAGTTTCTTTTCCCCTAGTGATTTTCCAATAAACCTTCCCACTAGCATTTTGCTGGAGAACTTTGAAACTTCAGCAATTGAGATTCCATCTCATACTACCATCTTGATAGGGCCTTTTTCTTTAATGCACCTTGAATTTTTCTTTCTTCTATGCAAAAAACCAGGGGGAGTTGGAGACTCCTTTCCTTACTTGATAACACCAGACTAACACTCTACGGGTGTATTTGTTGATTAAGGTTGGTTGTCATTGATGTCAACCCTTGAATAAATCCCCACAAAACAAAGTTTTGGGTGGTGGACCCAATATTGTTTGATATAAAGATGACTTATTATTGTCTTGTCATGGTTGATAAGAAGTAAAGATGGATGAACTCCAAAGTGGTCCCCTTATGGTGAAAGCCCTCACAGGAAGATGCTTTGCGGAGTAAGATAACCCATGCTTAATTGTGGAATAATGAGATGAAGGACAATGAATTTTTTAGGTAAACTATCATATATGGATATTTCTTTTCATTCCATTTCCGGTGGTATGTGGAACATCACATAACTCCTCACGGTTAGATAGTTATGGCCATGATAAGTTGGAGACCCCAGGTTTGGGTAATGGACCCAAGTTTGTTTAATGGATAACGGTATGGGTTATGATATATTTTCAGATAATATTATTCTATATGGATAGTACATGTCATTCCATTTCTGGTGGTATGTGGAACGTCACAGAACTCCTCACGGTTTGAGAGTTATGGCCTTACGAAGTTGGAGGACCCTCATATGTCATCTAGAAGCCCTAAAAAGTCAAAGTAGTCAAAGTGGTTTAAGAGAATTTAAAAGGTAAATAATAAAGTGAATTAATGAGTGTATTATAATTCAAAGTGAATAAAAAATAAATTATTTCAATAATAAATTTAATGGAGAAATTAGAAGTGGGTTAACCCTAAGATAAGGAAAGTGGGGCCAAGTGACCTAGAAGATGTTTTTAAGGAAGCTACTTTGAGAGTATAAATAAGAGGCAAGGATCTATCATTTTAATCACACTTGAGCATATTGAATATCTATAGGTGTATGAGGTAACCAAGGATATCTAAGTTGAAATTTTGAGGGAAGGTGAAGAAAAGAAGGTTGAAATGCAAGAAATGATAAATTATTTTGATGGTGCTTTCTAAGGTATGTTATTTACAGGTCATCTCACCATTTTTTATATAATGAATCAGACCATGAAATTTCTATGCCATTGAGAAAACATATCCAACTATATGTGGTAAAAAATTCATCTTGTGGTTCATTGTATTTTTTGAGTTACACTCCGTGGAAAATAGGGTTTGTGGCTAGTCCTGAAACTAGTCAAAAACAGGTGTTTCAGGTAAAAACGTCATAACTTCTTCATAATAGATCCAAATTAAGTGAAACCAAATGTGTTGATTAGGGTACAGTCTATAATATTTTTTTTCATAGTTTCAGATCAATTCAACACATATTCCATGCGGGGCACGCTCTACAAGGTCGCTCTCTAGAATAAGCCAGAATTCAGCAAGGTGTGCCATTTTTTGTATAACTCCTTTTATGAGAGGTTTCAAGTAGTGACACCTCAATGAATTACATAAAACACACTGAACAAAAATTTATATAAGTTTCAAATATTTATACATTACAGGTACAAATTTATGATCACTTCAAGTTAGGGTATTTGACTAATCCAAAACTAGGCATGTGAGACTAAAGAAAAGTTTGATGAAAATGCTAGTCTCTTGTTGTTGAAGTTAAGGAAGGTTTGTAAGAATGTGATCATATACACCAGGTATATTACAGAGCTACAAATCAGATTTGGATGGTGAAATTGATGAGGGCTTTTGGTTGAGGTACATGTTGAGTACATGGTTGAGACAAGTAGTTAATGAGTTGNGCACTTGTTTATGGTACAGGTTTATTACAGGTTATTTGGTACAGGTTGGTGCATGGTTGATGCACTTGTTTATGGTACAGGTTGATTACAGGTTGAGGTACATATTGATGCATGGTTGATGCATGGTTCAGATTTATTGGTATAGGTTTACAATGGTATATCTCACAGTGACAGGTTGACAATGGTTCCATCATTCTACTTCTACTTCAGGGTGGCAGGACGGGGCAAGGACAAGTGGTTGTAGCCACCTTCCAGTTGTAGCCACAGAACATAGGGGGTTGTAGCCTCCTTCTGGTTTTAGCCAGAGAATTGGGGAGTTGGAGTTTCCCTCAGGTTGTAGCCTGAGAATCTAGGGGGTTAGAGCCTCCTTCTAGTTACAGCTGGAAAACAAAGGAAGTCGGTGCTTCCAATGAATGTAAATCTTCAAGACATATAAGAAAAATCATTTTGTGGTTTTCTCCCGATTTGGGTTTCCATGTAAAACACTGGTGTAATGTGTATGTGTATGTTTGTTCATTTTTTCATTGCTTATTTAATCTGTAGGTATTGGATGATAATGATTCATTGATATAACACTTGAATTATATGGTTAAAAAGGATTAAATTTCTCTATTATTGATTCACCCCCCCTCTCAGTAATCCAACAATTGGTATCAGAGCAAGTTCCTTTAGAAATTAGTTTAACCACTAAAAGGTAGGTCATGGAGAGTACCAACTCATATAAAAATGGAATACCACAGTTTGATGGACAAAAGTATGCTTTTTGGAGCATAAGGATGAGGACATATATACAAGCACATGGATTTCAAGTTTGACAATCAATTGTAGATGGATACACAACACCAACAGTTCCACCAACAAATGACAAAGCAGTAAAACTTAGTGAGAATAATTCCAAAGCCACAAATGCACTTTTGAATGGTCTAAGTGAAACAGTATTCACCAAAGTTGCACACTGTAAATCCGCGAAAGAGATTTGGGACAAGCTTCAAAATATTTATGAAGGAGATACAAAAATCAAAGCAACAAAGCTTCAAACTTACAGAGGTCAGTTCGAACAACTAAAAATGAAGGAAGATGAAGATATTGCAACCTACTTCTTACGAGTCGATGAAACAGTGAATGAAATCATAGGATTGGGAGAAGAAATTGAAGAATCTGTAATTGTTCAAAAGATACTAAGATCTCTTCCTATGAGATTCAACTCTAAGATATCAACACTAGAAGAAAGATCAGATCTGGACTCAATAAGCATGGACGAACTGCATGGAATCTTCACAACATATGAAATGAGAACTAAGCAGAAAAAATCCAGATGTAAAAGAAGAAGCCTTCAAGGCATCCAAAAGATCAAAGAAAAAGAAAAAGGAACAAGAAGAATATAGCAACAACAGTGCTGCCTCAGAAGATGATGAAGAAGTGGCCAACTTCGTCAAAAGACTGAACAAGGGAACCAATGGTAAGTATAGATATAAGCTCCCTTTAATTTGTTTTAATTGTGATGGTATTGGTCATTTTGCTAAAAAATGTCCTCATAAGAAAAAGAGAAATGATGAAGGTTACTCAAAAGGAAAATACACACATAAAGGCAAAAGAACTACAAAGAAAGTTTTCAAGAAAATATTATATACCAAAGAAGACATCTCATCATCAAATGAAGATGAAGTCAGTGACAATGAGACAAGAAGAGTTCTATTCATGGCAGTAAAAGACTCTGATGAAGAAGACTCCGAAGAAGAATATGAAGAAGCCTAAGAAGAATGTGAAGAAGCCAAAGAAGAAATTGAAGAGGCAGAAGTTGACTATCGAGAAGAATTAATGTGTGCCATAGAAGTTATTAGAAGAGAAAAGAAGAAAAACAAGAAACTACAAGCATAATTACACAAGAAAAATGACACTGGAGAACTAGAACAAATGATCACAAAATTGAAGGTTCAAATAGAAGAAGATAAAATAATTGAGGAAGCACTCAAAGAACAACTAGAAGAAAAGGACAAGATCATTGGAAACTTGGAAGCAGAGGTTGTCACACTAAGGAAGGATATTCAAAAGAAAAATATGCAGAATAGCTCAAAAGTTATGGATGACATTATCAAAAATCAAAAATCTCATCTTGACAAGTGTGGACTTGGATACAATTAGACAGAAAAGGGATCAAGCTCCAAAACAACAGAGAAAGAAACAAATCCAAAGAACTGTGCAGAAACAATCAAAGAGGATAGGAAGATATACAAGGAAGATTATAGGGACACTCCTCCACCAAGAAGATTCAGATTTCAGAATCAACAATAGATAGATAGGCCTCAATAAGAAGAAGGATTCATAAGAGCACCCCCTTTCAGAAGATCTTCAACTCCCAGGTATCATACTATATTTTTTGGTTTATGTTATGCATGTAATAATTTTGGACATAAAGCTGTGAATTGTAGAGCTAACAACAGGAACAATAACAACTTTGAGAGTTATACACAAAGGGATTATTCAAGGAGACCCAGTGGCACACAAATAAGAAGTTACAATAGGTTTCAATCTTTGAGCACTGAAGTGTAATTTTACAAATGTAACAATTTTGGACACATGGCCAAGGATTGCAGAATGACAGTCCCTCCTAAAGAACCTCAACAGAATAACAACAATCACAGACAAAAACCTCAGAAAACAACATGGATAAGAAAGCAAGATCTGTATAACAATGAAGAATGCACAACTGCTCTACAATCTAAGAAGAAGAAACACGGTTGGTATGTTGACAATGGATGTTCAAAACACATGACAGGTGATAAAGACAGATTTATTACATTACGAAAAGAAAAAAATGGATCAGTCTCCTTCGGAAATGATAATTCATCGAAAATCATTGGAGAAGGCACAGTCTGAATTGAGAACAAGAATGAAAAGGCACAAAATGTTCTACTAGTATAAGATATGAAACATAATCTTCTAAGTGTGAGTCAAATGTGTGACCAAGGTCATAAACTTACTTTTGATTCAGAAAAGTGTGAGATAAGAAAAGAAGGTTCAGAGAAATTGGTCGGTACAACTGCAAGAACTTCAAACAACATATATGTGTTAAGTGAAATTGGAAATGAAAAGTGTTGTCTAGGAAAGGAAGATGAAAGTTGGATATGGAATAGAAGAATGGGTCACATGCATTTTGATAACCTTGTCAAAGTCAGCAAAAGATAAGCAATCAAGTAAATGCCCCAGATCACGAAACCAACCAACACTTTATGCAAGCATTGTCAACAAGGAAAACAAACAAAGACCAGGTTCAAATCAAAGGAATATTCAACAACAAGACCACTAGAAATTGTGCACACTGATCTAGTTGGACCAACTACAACAAATGTCTTAAAAAGTGAAAAATACTTTATGTTATTAGTTGATGATTATACAAGAATGACTACAATTTTTTTTCTCAAGAACAAGTCAAAAGCTTTTGAAAACTTCAATATCTACAAGGAAATGGTTGAAAATGAGATGGATTAAAGAATCAAATGTTTGAGATATGATAATAGAGGATATTTCACTTCAAATGAATTTATGGACTACTGTAGCAGTCATGGAATAAAAATACAATTCTTTGTTGCTAGGACACCTCAACAGAATGGAGTTGTTGAAAGAAAGAACAGGACAATACAAGAAATGGCTCGAACAATGCTAATGGATTCCAAATTGACAGATATATTTTGGACACAGGTAGTGCATACAACAATTCACATTCAAAACAGAGTAATGCTCAGAAACAACACTGATAAAACTTCCTACGAGCTATGGAAAGGAAGACCAGCAAATGAGAAGAACTTCAGAGTTTTTAGAAGAAAATGCTACATCAAAAGAGAATATGGCAGAATGGGAAAGTTTGACTCCCGTGTGGACAAAGGAATACTTGTTGGTTAATCAAGTACAAGGAAAGCATACAAGTGTTACAATCTAAGATTGATCAAAGTTGTGGAAAGCATCAACATAACAATTGATGAAACAGGCAGACTAGAATCAAAGAAAGAAGAAAACAAATCAATGGAACAACTTTTCGAAGAAGAAGATGAAAAAGAAGTAGAAGAGGAAGATGAAGATGAAGAGAATCCGACAGAAGCAGAAGAACAAGTTCAGAAATTATCTCCAAATACACCTAGCAAATGAGTACAGAAGAATCATCCTTCAGATCAGATTATTGGAAACAAAGATGCAGGAGTTGAGACTAGAAGAAAAATCCGTTCACCAGAACAAACACACCTAGCACTCTTATCTACAATTGAACCAAACTGTTTTGAAGAAGCCATCAAGGATGA
>JASDQU010501646.1:120534-133025 GCA_032191745.1 Picea mariana | reverse complement strand
CGATAACTGAACCCTTTTTCTTGAGATTTATCAATTGGCTAAAGAAGGTATTGCTCCTTGTATCCTCATAGTGTGTTATCATTTCTTCCGTGAAAATTGTCCAAGTGACAAGTGATTTGTGAGAACAAAGTCATCAATACCATATAAATTGATTGGGTTCTAAATATAAAGAAGCAATTCATACCTTTTGTGTATGTGGCACATTATGTAGATCAAAGAATTGCTCCATCTGAAGTATCCATGTGATTGGGTCATTGCCATCAAACTTCCTCATATCAATCTTAGGAACGTGGTTGGTCTTGAACCCAAAGTTGGAGTTTCTCCATTCTTGATTCACCTTCCTTGTGTCCTCATCATGAATTTCATGGAATACATTTTCACTTTCAGGTGTCCTCTCTATTAGGAAATTTTCCAATCCTTCCATGATCTCCCCTTTTAAAGCATCCATCTTAGTATTTATTGCCTCAAACTTAGTTTCTGTTGAATCCATCATCTCTTGTAGTTCATCTTTTGTTACTGTCTTATTTTGTAAATCATTTATGTCCCTACGCTTTTAATCACCTTCATCAAGAGTCCAAGTAGGATTTTTTGGAGGCTTATTTGGTGTAGAAGTTCCCTTTCTTGGTGCAATGTTGGCCAAGTATCACTTTAAACCTTGATTTTTAGGTGGTTATCTAGAAAATCTTCCTTTTATTGTATCTCCAAAATTTTGGCCCTTTTGAGTATGATTTTTTCTTTTTTATAGGTCTCTGATATTTCTTCTCTTCAATGCCACAGGTCTGATAAAAATTGGATGTTCCAAGTGGAATTTATGGTAATTTCCCCACAACTTGCTGATTTTTGGCCTTTCCAGGAGATCTCATTTGTATAGAGTTCCCTACACAAAATAATTGATATAAAATTATGAAACTCGTACCCGAACTACTATGGTCTGTCCACTATCCAAGGAAACTATTCTCACTCAATTTGGATACTCTATGAAGGATTTATGATTTTTTTACCTGAAACACCTACTTGAGACTAGTAAATAGGACTAGTCAGATACCCTATCTTCCAGAGGTTGTATCTACAAATTTGCGATGATCCAGAAGCTAAAATTTATGCCACATATACCTTACTAATTTTTGAGAATATCCTCCATATCTCAAGGTCTGAAACGTTACATAAAACATTTTGTAGAGAAAATTCTGCAATGCCTCAATTCATGATGATTCCAAAACCCTATCTTACAAAGGTTGTATATCTGAAAGCGTAAGGTCTTAGGCGCTGAATTTTTAAGCCAACGTACCTTGATCCATCGACTAAATATCCTCCAAGAAGTTCATTTTGAATCATTGTAGAAAAAGTTTTATAGCGAAAATTCCATGGTGTCTCAGAGGTAGCAGTGAAACCCCAAGACCTTGAGCTCTGATACCATATGTTAGGAACCAAATATCAATATAGCATTGAAAAACCTCAGAATAAGTACTCAATGCCTTGAAAAAGAGATAATTTCATATAGTAAGCCACTTCGAGGGGGAAACCTCCTTTTACCCCACATAAATGTTCAAGTACAAGATGATTCCAAATGAAAATGTCTCATTGGTATATATAGGAGACTAGGAGGTATAATTACAACTAATGGAATAAAAACAACATAAATAAAATAACATTACTAATATAATATGCCCCAATTAAGGGGTAATGAGCCAATATTAAGGCTTAACAAAATTGTATGTGGAAATTCGTAACAATAATAATTTATATATCTCTATAAGATGTTGTCTTTGGGTTCTAATTATAGCAATCATAATTATAATATTACCTTGCTATATAGTTGCAAAAATTATTCTTAATATATTTGAAAATGAACACTCATCATATGTAGATGATATCTATGATCTAGAGTTTTTAGATTAGTTTTATTTTTTTTATGTTTATATCAATAAAAAAAAAAAATGTTCATAATACTTTAATTCTATTATACACAATATTTATTAAAATAAATTTGATGTGATAAAACATTATATACTAAAAATTACTTTGTTAAGTTTTTGCACAAAATATTGATTACAAATTAGTAAACACAATATACTAATTGCACTAAAGGGAGGGTTTCTAATATTAACTCTTGTATTTACACCTTCAACGTGTGAAGTTTAGGATTTGGAGTCCTTTCCTCATATTAACTCTTGTATTTTCACCTTCAACGTGTGGCTTGGTTGTCTCTTCTATCATTTTTCATTACTATGTGGCGTAGCTAGCCCTCTCATCTTTTCACCTTCATTATGTGGCCTCGCTGACCCTTTTATCTTTTTGTTATAATTTCTCTCATAATGCCCCCCCTCCCACTTCACTACATGGCATAACTAAACATAAAAAGATCATTAACTGACATCACAAATCTATTTACAATCCTTCAATGACAATATCGACTGTTGACTATGGCATAGTCATTATGGAGAGATTCAATGTTTAGGATGATAGTCGCAATAATACCACCCAGGGTGCCCCAAAATTTTGTACTAAGGATTTATAACAAGGTAACTTGGAACATAATCTTGATATTATTGTTGTATTCTTCTTGATTTATTTTATTTTACATGTAATTCTAATTGGGAGAAACTTTAGGGTACTTCATAGGGAATTTACTACTAGAAGCTACTATTCATAGTTGGGTGAGGTAAGCTTGGGATCCTCATGAATGGAATTTCATTTGCACCCAAATCCTTACCAAAATATTATTTGTTTCCCAATTCTCTAATAAGGCCCATGTCATGGAAATTATGCGACATGAGCCTTGTACTAGAAATAATACCATAGTTGTTTTCTCTTTTGGGTCAAAGAGTTATTATTTGTTGAAGACACTTAGTTTTCCTACCCAATTCGGGTAGAATTTATTGGCTTATGAATGCAACTATGTCCCTTTTTGAAACACAATACATAGTGGATAAAGGGGGTTCCTAATGTTATCTAGGTTTTTGAGCCCTATGTCATGGGGTAGAGTCTATTTAAAATTAAATCTACCAAAATAATTGAATGAATATATTTACATACGCGTGGGTGATAAAGTGAACCAACAAGAAGTGTGGAATATTATCCTTCTAAACACTTATTTTCTTTATCAAATCCCATATTACCATATTTAGGAATATCACTTAATGAACAAACCTAATCCATAGTAAGACCATCCCACATATCTTCCAATAAACTATATATACTTAGGCCAATCCTTGAATGAGAGGGTGGACTTAGGTGGTGTGATAATTAAAGGTAATGGGTCCCTAAATTCCTAGGAAGAGCAAGTTTCCATGCCACATGCCCCCTTCAATATTTGACTTACATTGGTGTGAAAAACTACATCCTCACCAAGAACGGAATCATAAATCTTGTCCCCACATCTAAAGTTGCATGAGGTAGAAGCTTAATCAACCAATGGCTTGGTTAATAAATCTATACCTACTACTATTGAATATTGGATTTACTAGAAGAAAATGATTACCGGATCAAATTATTTTGACTATCTCCATTGACTCAAGGAAATGAGGAGGATATGCACGAAAATGGAAATTTTGAATGAAAGTTTCCTCATGGAGTTTGGAGGTTTTATGGCCCTTTTAGAAAACACATTGTCCACCAACTGATGTATTCAATTGGACAAGTTCATCTTTTATGATTGCAATAAGTTATATCACTAGGATTTTGTTGAGAGTGACCCTCTATGTTATTTTCCCTCACATGAGAATGATTATCTCTGAACATAGTGAAGGGAAAGGGGGGATTTATATCCTTATATCTTTTTATCATGATAACCAATAGCTGAATGGGGGTCAGAAACTTCACATACATTTCTTTGGATCCTACTTACTGTAAATGTTAGCATTATTTTTTTGGCCAACACTTATGCTTAGAATTATGATAGGAAGCATGCTACATGTTAATGGTGCCGAGTAGATGAGTTGTAAAATACGTCATATTGTTCCCTATATTAATCCTAAGGCTCAAAGAATAATGTCAGGCATCAGTAGTGTTTAAAGAAAATGTTTTAATGGGTGCTTTTTCTACCTTCAGTTTTATGAGAAATGATGTTTAAATGAAATTAATAATAGGACAGTACATAGGATGTATTTTGTTATCTAAGTCACAATTATAATATCAAATTGTGTGGAAAAGAGTTACGAAACTGTCAAACAAATCCATGCATCAATTACATATGAGTCTCACCTTGTTTGCAGTGGAAGAAAAGTAAAGAATGCTCCCTTGAACATGACATAAAATGCAGTAATTCACGCAGATCATATGTCTTATTTTACTCACAATAAATACAAAGGAAAAATTGTTTACCGAATGAATTGCTGGTATAATATGATCACAATAGTTGTAATACTAAATTGCAACCAATCTCTCTTCAAGGAATTACATAAAGGAATTCATGGAAATGGAAACACAGAGGAAACAGATAACTCAAATTGAATGAAAATTAGAATCTTTGTCTGCACTTGTATTAATACTCAAAAAGAGAGTTTCTCTTTTACATTCGGTAAGAAGAAACATTGAATATATCTTAAATATATGTATTTATACAAAATATGCCACAACTAAAAACCGTTGGACTTCTTACAAAATTTAATTAAAATTAGAACACATCTGAATAAAACAAAAGCATGTAAATTTTGATGAGTTTCGTTGGCGCTCTCCTCTGTCTCTTCATCTGCTGGTATAAGTGCTCCTTTTCCTTAATCCTTTGGGCTGGGTACACATGTTATTAAGGCCACCCTAATCATTTGGCATACTTTCTTGGTCGTTTAATTTTGTTTCCATCTGTCCCTTTCGATATGTTCATTAGGGTAATGAATCACAGTCGAGGTCATGGGTGGTGTTGGCATAGGGGGAGACCTAGGGTTCAACGCTTCAACAATAGACCAAAAAAACCCTAACTATTGACCCTTTTGGTTACACCTGCAAAGAATATGAAGTCTCGCCCGAGGTAGAGGCAGGGGAGGTTGGAGGACTCAAGTTTCTACAACCAAGCTAGGAAACAAATCTGTTATTACAATACTTAACATATCACTTAAACAAAAATATGCATTAGTTCTTGAATCTCATTCACATCGTAGATAAAACCCTCATTACAGATCAACGTAGTAACCATAAAGATCAATTACTTTCATTCACTTATCACATAACATTATCTTAGATCTACCATTCATTCCTCTTTAAGAACTAAGAAACAACATCAGATCCATTCATCATACATTATAACAACAACACTAAGTAGATAAATACATAAACAACATCGCACAAATCACATCAAGACATAGGATACGTGGTTCACCCCAGTATGGGGCTACATCCACCAAATTCTTCTTCTTTATTATTAGTCTTCAATCTTCTTACATTAATATTCTCCTATGGAAAAAGCCAAAGATCCAACTCCACTGAGGACAGGAGATCTGGGCACAACGCACCAGATCCTCCTTCCAAAAATTAGGTCAAGGCACAAAGCCAACTTCTCAGTAGCACAAAGCCTTACTTTACACAGTTTGTTTGCACAAAGAAACTTACAACCTCTTACACTAAGCCAACATATTATGCACATAGCCAATCAATCCTTATCGATCTCTTACATTGATTGCACTAAGCTTCTACTTATCACATAGCTACTTTCACCGCCTCTTTCTACATTAAATTCCTTCCTATATATAATTTTACAAAAAGGCTTAAACATGGGAAAACCCATGGGCTGACATCCCATAACCCATTACAAAAAACCTAAAACCCTTTGTGGGTCCATAAGCCTGCAGAATGAGTGAGATCCTGTGATCTCAGCTCCACCTAGAGGCTCCATCTTTGACCAGCATGTCGAAGTCCCAAAAGTGGTCAACACGACCAATGTTTCCTCAAAACTTGGTAAAGAGCCAACAGGCCCCCAGAACTCACCTGTGACTCATCTCGAGTCACTCAGATCTGGGCAATGTACCTTCAAAGGCCTCGAGCATATCTCGAGCTACATTAACTTGCTTCTTTGCTAGAGCCTCCTGCTCGACGAACTCTTGAATCACTTTCTCTGTAACAAGCCCTTCTAGGCATTGTTCCATTGTCATAACCACTTGGTCTAGCTGTGAGCCTTGTCCTTCAATCTCTTGAAAAATCATGTAGGCTTCATCCTGCACCAACTGTAGTCTTTATGTAACCTCCATGACTTTGATTTGGATGGAAGTAATCTATTGGTGGACTATGTGATGTTCTTGTGATATTTTCATCCTCTCGATTGTAGTAAGCAACTTCATATGTGCTTGCATAGTGGATTCCTTATTCTACACCTTCTGGATTTGTGATTCTAGTTTCCTCAGCTCTTGATCTTCTTCAAGGCTCTCATAGGTCTGCGCACTTCGATCACTCAGTTTCTTACACTTTGAGCAAGTTCCTTCATTCTTTTTAATGCGTTCCTGACAACTTCATTTATTTTGTTGCACACTTCTTGTAGAGTGCTCGACACTGCTTGGAGATTCAAATCCATTATCCTTTCCTGAAGCTGTTGAATGGCTTCGGCGAGATTCCCTACTTGAATCTAGGTTGAATACAGTTCCTCCTGTGCCAATCCTGACACAGAATGAAGTGCTTTATTCACTGCTTATTTGACCACAATCTACTCTGTGAGCATATGGTCTTTTTCTTCCTGTATCTTCTTATTGTTCTTCTTAAACTTCACCCGAATTTAATTTTTCTCTTTCTGTGCAACTCCATGTTTCTCTAAGACCTCCTCCTTTTCTTGCTTCAAGGTCTCTGTATCCTATTCCTTTTCTTATTGGACTTGGTGAAGTCAAGCCTCTGTTGCATCTGCTAATCTTCGTAACTAGGTGGGCTCGTCCCCCAATTCTGCAATTTCCATTGGAGAAGGCGCAGTAGGTATTGCACGGCTTGAATTGATGGCTTTCTTTATGTCTTTTAGCTCCTTCTCAATTCTTTCATACATTGCCTCCTACTTTTCTCCATTTCTCTGCAAGATATCCTTTGAAGCAACCTCCACTGTTGCGATTATGAGATCGATATTGTCCACTGTGAGAACATTCTTTGACTAAGGCTCATTGGCACGGGTCTTCTTTCTTGTTGAGGGTTTATGTGGAGAAACCTTCCTTTTCTTTGATGTTTCTGCCTCGGTAGGGGGATCCTTCGATGGTGTAACTTTTCCTTTTCCTTTCTTTTCTCCTTCTTCCCCTTCTTCTTCTAGATTCACTTCGTCTCCTCCTCCTCCTCCTGCGGGTGAGTCCAGCCTACTTTCCTCTGAGGCACTTTCCTACTCATAAATTTCTATGTTCTGCACTTCCTCCTTTTTCTTCTTTTTCTTCGCTCTAGTCTATCCATGATGTTCGACCTGGGTGACCAAGGGACTTTCGATGATTTTAGGGTCGGAGAGTTATGCATCTTCCACCAGTACGAGGAACTCTGCTGACCATTCTTTTGTGATCTCTTCCATGTCTCCATCGGTCAACTTATAGTAGGACTGCAATTCCTATTTACTCTCATCCCTACGCGTAGTGATGTAGATAAAGTGTCGATCTACGTGGAACATCGGTAGCGTTATGTACTGGTGCAATGTATTCGAGGTCATTCATGGAAATGCTTCAATAACATGCTTCAACTGCTTGTAGTAAGCATGGAAGACAACATTCAACTGCCATTGCTTCAACATGTCATTTGTATACCACAAGGTAAATAACCTCACAGCCAATGGCTCTGATCGCTCAACTTTTGGAAATGTCACTCCTTCCAGCATCTTCCAAGTGACAACTTCAATTGGTACCAATAACCAACTGAAATGGAATTCATAACCTTGATCCTTCTCTTTGCAACAATCCTTCTCCAACTCATTGACGAGGTAGCTCGCCTAGTTCATTTGCATTCCTTCTATGCACTTCCTTGTGAGGTATACTACGAATCCTGTGACCTGTGTTGGACGATTCTTTCTGACGAGATTGCCAGCTATAAGCTAAAAAGATAGGTGCAATACGCCATCCTATATGGAGGCTACCTTGTAGCCTTGCTTCCCCTTTTCTACATCTCCATAATCCTCCTTTATGCACTATGCTAGGGAGTGATATGAATTCTTCCCTGGGTAGAACTGTTGAGGGCCTAGTCCTTGCATTCTTAGTCCTGTGATGAGGTGGATCAATGTCGGATCCGTAGTGATGCTCTTGTGGATCCATAGATAGCCTCTATGATAGCGCGATAGGAGGATTTTAACACAAACATTAACCTCCTGGTGTCAACCAAAGTGAGGGATTTTCATCACATTCAAGATCCTTGACTATGTGATCTCCTTTATCCATGGTTGGGATACTATGCACGGCTTCTTTCTAGTCATCTTCATCATATATCTATGTGGCACGAGCATCAGGTAGTTCTTCCTATCTCTGAGGTTAAAGTTGTTGTTCTTCAAATATGGGATGTGTCCTAACTGGGGTCCAACTACGTGTATCCCCTTTAGGATGTATGCGGTGATCAACATCTACTTGAAGTCACATGGGATACTTTATCGATTCACCGTTCCAGCCAAAGGCAGTATGTATTCATGCAGGACTGATGACATCTACTTTTCATTAGCTAGATCATAGTGGTGCTTGCTTCGCTTCTCAGTCGTGGTCTGGCTAGAAAAACGTCCAGTCGAGGGGGATTCTTTCAATCCTCCAATCGACGATGCATGTATTCCTACAGAAATAACTCTATCAGCCATGATCTCCACAAGAATCTCCTCCACAGATTTCTCTAACGCACTATGTTCACCTGTCATTCACACTTGTAACCAACTATATTGGGTAGGAGAACAGACAAGCAAGGTAATCACATCCATGGCGAGGTCTAGAAAGCACAACATGATATAATGGATTCTCTATTATCTCATATAATCACGGGTGGCAAAAATTGTTCCTGGTCCGACGTCCGATGGGTTAAATAAGAAAGCGTCGTAATGAATTCCTCCAATGGGAAGGAATGCCTCAATCAGTACAAATATGTCCATTATGGCGTGGTCCCAATGATCCAACGATGGTATTTCCATTAATAACTATGTTTCTATCAATTTTGGAACATTATTCTAATGGTCAGGGAACCTCCAACGGTCATATATCTTGGCTATGGAGAAGTTCCATTCTGCGTGTTTCTGCTATTCCGACAAGGTTCAAGTTCTGCAAATCTATCTCCTGTGAATTTTTGTCTAGAGATTTTTGTAGTTTTTCTAAGTTTTCTTTCTTCTTACTGATATTCCTTTCCTTCTTTCATGTGATCCGAGTCTCTGGATTCCTCTTTCCATTCTTATTATTATCTTCTCTTAGCATAATGACTTCGCGTTGATGATGTTCTTTAAAAGGGTTCGGAGGTAATACCTCTTTGCTTACAAGGTCCTAGGTGGACATACTTTCTTATTGCATGGATAGGTCCTTGAAACCTTCTTGCACTTTTTCAACTTTGACAACTACTTCTCTTTCATTCTATTGCTTCGACTCAACTTATCGTTCTTGTAATAGACGATCTATTCTTCTAGCTATAAGATGCCTTAATTCTTGTTTTTTCTTTTTTGTGGCTTCCTCCTCTGCTTTCCTTTTGATATGATCCTTCTTCATCAAAATATTTCCTAACAAAAGTAGAAAAGGGGCGTTGTTCTCAACAAACCTAATAACTTTGAATTCCTCTTCTGTCGATGTTTCATGAGAAATCATAGGTATGTTAGTAACTCTTCCACATATGGTTATCATCTTTCCTTTAAACAAGCCTATCCTTCCCAATGACGGTATCATAACAGGCTTTCCCAAAATTTCCCAAGTTCTTTCTGGCATCATGTTCACATCCATTTCTTCATCCAATACACAGTCTATGTCGAAGTCTTCTATTATTGTGACTATGCATTGTTTTTCTTTCAAGATCTCTGAAAAGATGACATCCTTGTGATCATTCATTGATTATTTTAACTATACTAACATAGTCTGATATTTCTTTGATTCTTTATCTTTCTGATTCTCTAACAGATCCTTAGTTTCTTGAACTTCTTTATAGTTTTCTTGTCTCATGTTCATCTTTTCAATTTTAGCAGTCATCCTTGGACAATCCTCAACCTCATGACCAATAAATTTACAACAAAGACAATAGGACCTATACCATCGCATTCCTTAGCAATATTTCCCGATCTTATGAAATTATAACACAGTGTCAGTCCTCTCTTTCTTTTAAATGATCCCCAGCCTCTCTTGTACCACGTACTGGGATCACAGTGCCGGACCTGCAATCTACAAAAATTCTTTCTAGGTTCCTGCATCCACTTATTAGTCCAAAAATCCTTTCTATGCATAGTAATAACATATCTTTTTCTATTTCTATCAAATTTATTCAGATCAACTCTTTCTTCTAACGATGCCCTAGTTTTTAGGCTAGGACACAATCTATCAATCATACCTAGATTCATAGTTTCGAAGTAAAAATTTATAGTTATCTTACCTTTACCAGAGCACCAAGCTTTAATATATTACCTCTTTCTTCAGATCCGATTTCTTTCTTAGCACATATCTTCGCAAGTCAAATAGAATATTGCGCACTATAACAATAGATCTACGGACATAGATTTTTCATTTCTTCAATTCCAAACATTCACATTTTCAGTCCCGAAAATAAAACCATTTGTTGGCACAGGGGCAGACCCAGGGTTCAATGCTTCAACAATGCACCAACAAAACCCTAACTACCATCCCTTTCGGTAACACCTGTGAATTAGATGAAGTTTCACCCGAGGTAGAGGCAGGAGGGGTTGCAGGAATCAAGTGTCTACAACCAAGATGGGGCACAGATTTGTGATTACAATACTTAACAAAGCACTTAAACAAAAATATTCATTAGTTATTGAATCTAATTCACATTGTAGATAAAACCCTCATTACAGATTAGTGGAGTAACCATAAATATCAAGTACTTTCATTCACTTAGTACATATCATTAGCTGATATCTATCATTCATTTCTCTTTAAGCATAAATAAACAACATCATATCCATTCATCATACATTACAACAACATGACTAAGAAGATAAATACATAAACAACATCGCACAAAGAACATCAAGACCCAGTATATACGTAGTTCACCCTAGTGTGGGGCTATGTCTACCAACTTCTTCTTCTTCTTATTTATTAGTATTCAATCTTCTTACATTCATCTTCTTCTGTGCACAAAGCCACAGAGCCAACTCCACCAATGATAGGAGATCTTCACGCAGCGTGGCAGATCCTCCTTCCCAAAATTAGGTCAAGGCACAGAGCCAACTCCTCAATAGAACAAAGCCTTACTTTACAAAGTTTGTCTACATATAGAAACTTACAACCTCTTTCACTAAGCCAAAATATTATGCACATATCCAATCAATCCTTATAGATCTCTTACATTGCTTGCATTAATCTTCTACTTATCACATAGCCACTTTCACCGCCTCTTTCTACATTACATTCCTTCCTATATATACTTTTACAAAAAGGCCTAAACATGGGTAAAACCATCGACCCACATCCCATAACCCATTACATAAACCCTAAAACCATTTGTTGGGTCCACAAGCCTACAAAATGAGTGAGATCCTGCGATCTCAGCTCCACATGGGCGCTCCATCTTCGAATATCCTGTCGAAGTCCCAAAAGTGGTCAACACGAACAATGTTTCCTCAAAACTTGGTCAAGGTCCAACAGGGGGAGGAAAATCAGGCGAATATAAGAGAACTAGCTTGTCATGGGATGGATAACAGTCACATGGAGAGTAAATATCTATGGACATAATGATGAGAGAACAAGGTTCTAATGATGAAGTGGGATGAGTGGAGGTTAGAATGCAAGTGGACGAGGTAAGTGACTATTGGAAGGTGAGAGGTAGAGAGGGTGGAAGGAATGGACACTGTGTGCATTTTCTCACTTGGTCCCAATTGTGTTTGTTTTTTTATGTTCAATGCATTGGGTGCATCTATCTATCAATGCCACCACAAACCTTGAGGGATCAATCCTTTCATTTACTTCGAAGGAAAATAATTTCTTTTTTATTTGGGGTAGATTTTCTTAGATCTTGTTCACTTCTTGGACTGTGGCCTGAAACTGTGAACATGGATTAACTATCCATTTATTGATTTTAAGAAGATCAATCTAGATCATTCCTTGAATGGCTTCCATAGTTTCTTCTTTGTTCTTTCTGGAATTCTGCTAGTTCATTTCTATCTCAATTTTCCCCAAGGCCTCTAAGATATTACTCCCCTCAAACTCAACTAACTTTTTGTTTAATGATGACAATGCCTCTAGAAAATATTTTTTCACCTCTCTGGAAAAATTCTTTCTTCCTTCTAGATTTTTTTCCCAAACCTTTAGGGTCATCTCACCTCTTAATTGTTTAGAATAAGAGAGAAGAGGAAAACCAAGGACATTAACTTTCTGCATCAATATGAGGACTTATTGAAATTTAGACTAGGCTAAGTGGGCCTCTTTTTCCTTGAC
>JASDQU010501646.1:95034-108352 GCA_032191745.1 Picea mariana | reverse complement strand
AGATGCCGCAGGTGATACTGCAGTTTCCATATGCTGGTGTTGACTTCTGGGGTGATCTAAACATGGTGTTACCTCCAAGGGAGGTTTTTGATCATCGAGGTATGTGGATGAGTTTGATATATATTGTTTTTTTTTGAGATAGCATGACATGTGTATTTCGTATAGATGATGATACTATTTGTTGTCTGTTTGTATGTACAGATGTGGCACCTTGCGGGTGAGAGGTTGAGTTGTTGAGGGCGTCGGCTTGCCAGGAGTCGGGGAGACCGTCATGGGGAGGGCTGCGGGTAGGAGAGAGACGTCGGTGTGAGGATGTCGAGGCGAGACTAGCTGAGCCTGAGAGAGCAGTGAGGAGACATCAGTTTGATGACCCATGTGTCGGGCCATCACATGCTCCTCCAGTGGATGTCGAATCAGATTTTGAGGATATTTGTCGTCGTCTGGAGGTGGTGCTACAGGGTGTGCCTGAGGTCATGTGGTCGCGTATCCTGGAGCAGTGTGTGGGGGTTCTTCCACTGTGGCGAGCCATGGTACGATGAGCAGCAGAAGCAGGTGCTGCTATGACTGGATGGTTACCTCCCAGTCTGGAGAGACCAGTAGTGGGTGGGGTACCACCGCCTGAGGGAGGGGTAGGAGGTGGTGCTCTAGAGGCACCTTGAGTGGTGCTTTATGTATTTTTGTATTTTTGTATATAGGTTGGTGATCCCATTTTGTATCGAGGTGCTTTACTGGCCTGTGGATACTTGTATTTTTGTATGTAAACATTTGGATGGCACTGTGGACTAACTTATATATACATGAGTATACATTTTTGAGATCTATCTGATTTTTACATGTGTTTTGTTAATGTGTTGAAGATGTCTAATCTATATATGCTGTGACAGGTTTTTTATATGTTTATGTATGTGTAGAGGTATCTTGATGTGATATATTCCAGTCTAACACAATGTTAGCTAAGTTATATGTAATTTGATTCAATTGTCTTGGAATATGTGTAAATGTAATGAAATCAAAATGTTGAGATAAAAGTCTAACCTACAGGTATTTGTGAAAGAGGCAAGGATCATGAACGCGATACAAATTGTTGAGCTACAGAATGACTAGTTGAGAGTTGAGAAAGACACTAAGGTGACGAATACGATGATGTTGGGCATCGGCGAGGAGGCCAATAACAACAGTGTATTCAGATTGGTTGTTGGTGGCTGAACCCAAACATATGCCGCTTGAATTGAGAATTTCATGTGAGGGGGTATAGAGGGCCCAAGCTGTCGAAGCAAGATTTTGTGTCCAACGGCTGGCGCCATCGGTGTAACTGATGTGGTAGGCTAGTGGAGGAAGCATCTGTCAATAGCACAAATGACAGTTTAGATGTGAGGGATGGAAAAAATATTAAAAACACTATAAAAGAAATAACCTAAAGTAGAAATGCTATGCTTAGGCACAAAATTTCTTTAAGTATAACCCGTTGACAGGTTCTTTGAGAGAGAGGCCTTCGGGAGAGGCCAGGATGTATGTGCCTTTGGTGAGGCAATGTTGTATAATGTATGGGCCATGCCATAGTGACTCGAATTTGCCATGACAAAAGGTATCATGAGTGATATCATAAGTAAGGATGAGGTCCCCTTCATGAAATGAGTGAAGGTTGACATGGCGATAAAAGGAGGCCTTTGACCGTTTTTTAGTTGCCTCATTGTTCTGTAAGGAAGATCGATGATCTTCATCCAAGGACTCTAAGTTTAGCAAGCGTTTCTCCATTGGAGTAGTGTTGGGTAATAGCTCAATTGCAGTGCGTAAGGTGGGAATTTCGCACTCAATGGGAAGAGTGGCCTCAACCCCATGGACTAGATGAAATGGTGTGAAACCAGTGGCTGTTTTCACAGTCGTACGGTAAGACCATAGCGTAGAAAATAACATATGATGCCAATTGGTCTTATGTTTATTAACCATGCACTGTAACATGGTCTGGACGACCTTGTTAACTGCTTTGACCTGTCCGTTAGATTGAGGGTAATATGGTGAGGCAAACTCGTGGGAGAATCTTAACCAAGATGAGAGTTCGACGGAAATCTCATTCTCGAAGTGCTTCCCATGATCGAAAACTAATTGGAGTGGTACTCCAAAGAGGGATATGACATGGTTAAAGAAAAAACGTGCTACAGTGTCAACGGTATTATTGAAGGTGGGGATAGCTTCCGCCCATTTTGTGAAGTAATCGACTGCGACAACAATGTATTTGTGTCCATTACTGGAGGGGGGATTATAAGTCATGAAGTCGATGCCCCATTTACAAAAGGGGCCGACAGTAATGACTGGATGAAGAAGAGCAGGTGGTGCTTGTTCTTTGTTGGCGTAAAGCTAACATTTCTTGCATCGTTTCATGGCATGAATGCAATCATGAAACAATGTAGGCCAAAACTAACCTGCTCGGATGATCTTCTGAGCAGTGGACATTCCCGAAAGATGGCCCCCACATGCACTACTATGGAAGTCATTCAAGACTCTATCGGCCTCGCCAATGGTTAGGCATCAATGAAGAATGGTGTCGACCCCGTGCTAGTATAAGATGCCTCCGATGAGGAGGTAGCGGGGGGCCTAGTGGCGAATATGACGACGATCATCTCATGAAAGGTGGTTACCGAACTTTTGAGTTCGGAGGTAGACAAGGAGGTCGTCGTACCAAGGATCATCTGAAGTGATGTAAAAGAGATGTTCGTCGGGGAAGTCGGTATTGACGAGGGCACTGGGAGTATCAGAGGGGAAGGCCGTGAAAAGTTTGGTGAGGAAGAGAGATTTCTTGCTCTTGGGTGTTGAGAATTCAAGATATTAATCCTGAAGGATAACGATCCATCGGGAAAATTTGCCATTGATTTGCTGACGAATGAGCAAGTATTGCATAGGGTTGGAATCTTCTACGACCTTAGTCATGCGAAGCAGAATATAATGACGCAGTTTCTGGACTGCGAGGACAACCGCAAGGGCTAGTTTTTCTTCGTGTTTATACTTCAAGGGTGGCCCTGAGAGGTTTTTACTAACGTAATAAATGACATTCTCATGATCGTCATCACCGATTTGAACGAGAACTCCTGCTACAGAGACAGCTGATGCTGATATGTAGAGGATATAGTCGTGATTGTAGTCAGGTGCACTAATTAAAAGGGCATTGGAGAGTTCCATTTTAATATTGTCAAATGATTTTTGGGCATATTCATCCCAGTAAAATGGGATGTTGTGGCATAGTAAGTGAAGGAAACCATGTGCGCGAGTGGCGTAGTCTGGGACAAATCGTCGTAGAAAGTTCGCTTTTCCTTGTAGGCTCTGGAGTTGACGTAAATTCCGGGGAGGTGGAATTTCGGTGATGGCTTGGACTTTGAGGGGGTCCATGGTAATACCATTTTCAGAAATGATGAATCTGAGGAGGCACCCTACAGTGACGCAGAACACACACTTAATGGGGTTCAAGTGGATGTTGTACTGATGACACCGCTGGAAGATGATCCATAAATCATCAAGGTGTTTGGTGTGTTTCTTGGATCGAGTTGTGAGTTCGTCCAAGTATGCGAGCATGATATGAGCCAGATCATGAAAAATGTATGTCATAGCTCGTTGGAAAGCTGCGCCAGCATTATTTAAACCAAAAGGCATGACACAATATGCAAAAGTACCCCAAGGGGTAGTGAATGCGGTTTTGTATTGATCAGCTGGGTGAATTTGGATTTGATTATAACCAAAGAAACTATCCATGAAGGAGAGATCCTCGTGGCCAGAGTAGTCATTGATGATTTGATCGATGAAAGGCATTGGAAAGTTGTCTTTGGAAAATGCATGATTGAGATCGAGAAAGTCCGTGTAGATGCAGATAGTGCCCTATTTTTTATTAACAGGTACATGGTTGGAAACCCATGAGGTATAGGCGATGGGGTAGATGAACCCAGCTGTGTGTAATTTGTCAATCTTGGCTTTGATGGCCACTGCTTTGGATGGGTGTAGCGGTCATTGTTTTTGACGAACTAGTGTAATGTCTGGCCAGGTGTCAATGCGATGTTCGACGATAGAGGGATCAAGGCTAGGCATTTTTGTGTATGACCAGGCAAAAATATCTCAATATTATTGGAAGAGGGCTTTATAGGTGGTGATTTCTTGAGAAGTGCATTTAGCTCCAATGGTGATTTCCTCGACGATGCCATTTTTGATGGAAATGTCCATTTTGATGGTCAGGGAAATGTTGGCCATGTTGCCTTCTTCAAAAGCATCAGGGGCAGGAATGGGGTTGTTGAACCAGTTGATATGCCCTGATGGGATAAAATCCTTGGTTTTGACTGCATATATGGGGTGTTGGTTAGGAGGTGTGGAGGCTTCTTATGGAAAGAAGAGTGCTCGGTGGTGTAGTGCATCCCATTGGTAGTCGGGGGTGTTTAACTCTTCGAGTATTTCCTCGTCACAGTGGAATTGGCGGGAATACAAGGGGTCATGAAGAGTGATATCGGTGACTGTTGTCGTGTAGCTTCCCCCTGGTGATGAAGAAGCAGGGGGAATGACACAATGAGATTGTGATGGTTCACTCAACATAAACCAAATATCCAAGTACTGAGGAGTACCCGTGGTAGTTGGATGTAAAATTTTCGTAGGGAAATGAATGGGAGAATTGGGGGGATTTGGGGGTGAATCCTTGGATAGGTCATCCAAGAACCACGGAGGCATTGGTAGGGCCTCGGGTTTGGGAGAAATGATATGAAGAATCTCTAGTGACGAAGTAAGGTCAACCATCGATTCTATAGGGGATTGAATCAGGGTCAATTCGCGTTGCCTGTATTCAATGATCATAGGACATTGGTATGTAAAATGATCTAAGGATTCACATAGAGAGAAAGGGCATCTCATATGTTCATTGAATGAAGTTGTGATTTAATGGATGTCAATGATTTTTGGTAGGGATGATGTAGCTAGATTGGGTTCGTCGTGGAAGCTTTGGTGTATTGTGGCTAATGTCTGCCGAAAGCATGGAAGTGTTGGGAAATGGTGTGTATAATGGCCATATTCTAAACATATAGCGCAAGCGAATTTGGTTTGCATCCCTTTACAACTTGAGTGAGGGGAGGGGGTGGCAGTACTTGCTACAATGGCGAGTGTTGATGGAGTTTGATTGGGTGGAATCAAGTTCCGTAACTCCGGTAGAGATGGGAAGTTGTTGGTTTGGTGTCCATATTTCTTACATACCGCACACAAGGGTTGGACGCACAGGGGAAGTGGAGCTGTGGGATCCTTCTTCTTTCTCCTACCCCCAACTGTAGCAGGGAGGGTAGTGAGAGGGGGTGTAGAGGGTATGGTGGGAGTGAGTATGGGAATCGTCATTGGGATTCCTTTCATTTGGGGGGGAAGGGATGGTCGAGGGACCATCTTGGGTGGATGTAAATACCATACTGGAATTGATAACAACATATTAGGGAGGTTAAGCGTTGCAGCTACTTGGAAAGCGTGTATGCCAGGTGGAGGGTAAAAGAAGGGGATTTGAGTAATGGCTTGGGGAACTGTCTCCCAAACTGGGATATGGCCTTGGGGAGAGGTGAAATCGTGGACTGGTGGGGTCGACGAGTTCGCAGGAGGCTCATGAGGGGGGAGCTCTGCGACTAGTGGGATGTCAAATATGATAGAAGCCTCCCTAGGAGGAATGGTATCCTCCATGTCATTTCCGCTGGATGATACGATGCATACTTGATTGGAAGGATGAAAGAGTGGTGGTGCACCATGGTAAGTTCCTAACAATGATGGGTCTTTGAAAATCCCTGGACCCATTTCGATGAGTGGGTATGTGTCGTGACTTGTGTGGATGAGAGGAAGAATGTTATCGATGTTGGTAGAAGGGTTGGGCTTGTAATGTGAGACTTGGTCGATGGTAATGATCTTCTCATTATGGGGGAACATCATTGTTCGAAAGATGGAAGAAGCAACTGCCTTCATAGCGTACATGTAGCTACGACCGAACATGATATTATAATCGAGTGGGGCATTGATAAATTCAATGTCAATGAGAATAGTCTTGCCCTCGAGTTCTACGGGGACATTTTGGAAGAGCCCTTCAGGAGACGATGGTTGTCCTTCATAAGCTCGTAAGGTAATGGCAGATGGTATGAGTTCAGGGGAACCAAGTTTCTGCCATACAGATTTGGACATAATGCATGTGGATGCACCTTCATCAATGATGCACCGATGAACTGTAATGTTCCAAATTTTCACTAGGATTTGAAAAGCGATCAAAGCGGGAAGGCGAGGTTCGTCGCTGTCAAGATCAAATGTAATGAGTCGAGTATCTGCAGGGTCGACTGCCCCCAAGGTGGAGAGTAATGATTTCTGCTGAGTGGGACAAGTCTGAAGGACTTCTAAGACTAACATGGCAGTCGTGGATTGTGCTAAGTCATCAACCAAACTGTAATTATGAGCTTCCCTAGCCTGTGGGTTGTGGACATTCCTGTGCAATGGGATGTGAGGGATGCGAAGAGGTGGTTTTCTGTTAGGGAGAGGGATCACCAACGGGAGTCCCGTTGGTGCGGGAATTGTTTTTGGAGGAATGGGAGGAGATTCAGCAGGTGCATGATACTGACGATTACATGTTTGTAGAAGGATTTCTTCCTCATTGGTGAGGAGTATCATGTGATCTGCAGGATTGTTTGGATTGAGGTACTGTCCCAACTGAGGTGGGGTAGGTTGCATGTCATGTTGGGTGTTTATCACACCTTGGTGTGGAATAGGATTCTGCAGCATGGCTGGGGGGGGTTGTTGCACGTATTATTGTGGGGCCTGTTGAGGGGAAGGCGGTGCTGGGGGATGTGATAGACTTCCTAAGTCTTTCAGTCATTTAAAATCAATTATTTGGGGGAAATGATGAGTATAATGAACGAAATCACCACAAAGGGCACAAGGGAAGTTGGTTTTAATAGTATTGTTATTTCTCCCTTGACGCCTATTGTTATTGCCCCCCTGGGGGTTCTGGTTGCCCCCAGCCGGTTGGTTTTGTTAGGGTTGATTCCTGCCTTGGCCCATGTTGTTATTGTTCGTGTTTCTTCCTTTCTTTTTGGCATTATTCAACAGATGGGTTGGATTTTCCATATTCAACTGTTCAAAATTTTGATATTGCTGAACGGGAGAGGGTTGAAAAAAATTCACCCCAGCATGAGGGTGTGGGGGTGCCATGGGCTGTGGAGGACCAGGAAATGGAAAGTATGTATTCTATAGGGGTTTTGATTCATAAGGTACATAGGAAGTCATGGTGCTTTCGTTAGTACTTAAAGTATAAGATGAGGTAGAGGCGGTACCAGAACTTGTTTAGATAGGTGGGTGTAGTCGGGGTGTTGGTGGTGGCCCATTGATGGTTGGAAGAATAGCAACAGGGTATGGATGTTGATAAGGGGGTGGGGGGTAATAAGAGGTTCCCCCATATGTCGACGGATATTGAGGTGTGCCATATATTGGTGGTGGTTGGGGTTGATGACTGTGGTGTGTGGTATTACCAATTAATCCGTCTGTTGAGTGAGACATCTCGAGTTTGTCTTGACTGAATGGCATGGGTTTGGGGAGATCAGGAAGTACCGTGTATAAGTGCCCTAATTTTGAATAGATGAGGTCGTATTGTTGAGCCTTACTGATGGCTTCCTCTTTGTATTGAGGGAAGGTGGAAGCTACATCTTTACCGAGGAGAGAGACAAGTGATCTGAGAAACTAGTGAAGACACTGTTGTTTGGTGGTTTCAACTTTGCATAAACTACGTCATCTATGCCACTCGTGAATGTGATCAGTGATATGTGTGGCTGAGGTTTGTTTGAAATTAGAGAGTAGTTCAAGACCATTTTCATGGCAGNAATTGGAAGAAGGTCAAAAATGCTTTGGCCAAGGACTCAAAAGTCGCATGGGACCCTGATTTTTCATCTACATACTATTTGGCTGATGGGCCAGTGAGTGTGCATTGAAATAATCGTAGTATGATGGAATCATCCATAATGTTGTTGGAAGAGCACCATAGGTGTAAAGTCATGACATGGTTGGCAGGGTCATCTCCTGCCTTTCCTTCAAACTTGGGGATGTCTGAAGGTAGTTTGGTGGGCATTGCAGGCCATGTGGGGTCATGCAATATAGGATCACTGTTACAAAACCTTTAAACTTCCCTAGTGATTTAATCTAAGAAAGTAAATTTCAACACTATCTTATCTTTGTGGCATGTGGGCATGTATGGGCCCAATACAATATTAAGTTGTGTTTGAAAAATAAACTAAGAGGAGTCCCAAAAAGGGCTGTTGTCCTCTCCTAAAGGTTTTAATCTTTTTAAGGGAGACAAAATCATCCCACAATCTTTTTCTGATTCTCAAGGTCACTTGGAGGCACGAGAGAAGAGCATACTAAGCGATTGTTATCCAACTTCTAGTCCCAATGCAAGTTAGATGTGATTGTAAATGATTTCCAACTTATATTTTTAGTCAAAGAAAGCCATCCATGTGGCAAAAATGAAAGCAAAAGAGGAAATAATGATTTTAAACCTCCTAAGTGCCTATGTGTTTTGACTAATCCCTTTATATGAAGAGGGGACTAAGTGTGGTACATATTAAAACATGCATGAAATCACTTTTAAGAAGGCTAAAGGCCTTCCCCAAATCTCAAAAAGCTTACAATGTGTAATTTTAGCATAGGTGCGCGGGTCTTAGTGGAGACAGAGGCGCACTGAGCACATGTGCGCAAACTGAAATGAGCTAATGGGCATAGGTGCACAGAATAGAATTGTGACTTAGGTGCATGTGCACACGATTCATGTCTGTGGGACAAAAAACCCGCGCACAGATGACACACGACCATGAATAAATTTTCCGGATGGAATTCTCTCAATTCAACTTGGAATTGGATGATTAACAGGTCGACTTAGGCCGGTTAATGCACCTGCAAGTTAAATAAACCAAAAGAAGAGCTAGAAAAACCCAAATGGGGTAGGAAATTGATACCTTTCCCCAGTGGAGTCGTCAATATGTTGCACCTCTTTTGTCACCTTAGTGAGCAAAATAGAGGTGCTTGCAAGCTGAGTTGGGTTTTCTAAGCAGGACAGCTGTAAGGACAAGGGATAGAGAAAGAAATATAAAAGAACAACTAAGAATTAAAATAAGAAATAAAACAACAACTAAATTAATGTGCATAGGCACATAAGGACAAAAGAAACAATGAGACCCATGTCACCAATGATAAGGCTGATATTAGTGAAAGAAAACACCGAAAAGAAAGAGGACTATGAGTCCCTTATTCCTCCAAGGGAGGGCTCTTGGACCCCCAGAAATAAGCTCTTCTTACAACTTTGAAAATGAAAATGGTGAAAGAATTCTTTGCTAATCCACTCAAGGGGTGAGATGGGTTGCTCAATGTAATGATGCTAGTATACTCTTGATAAGAATAGAGGATTCATCAAGAGAATAGTGGCAGCATAACTTTGCTATGAATTCCTTGAAAAATGAAGTGCATCCATGGCCTTTTTATAGCATTTCTTTGAGGTATTGTCCAACTAGTTTGTAGTGTGTAAAGAGGCTAATTAGGGCATTTCTAGGTCTTTGACCAGCCACCCAGTCGAATCCAGTCTATATTTGAGTGTCAAATCAAATTGGAAGCTGAACCAGAAGTGGGTGGGAGGCCGACCACTCTTATAAATGCACTGTTTCTCAGGTGCGCGGCTTTTTGTGACAACATTCGCGCATTGTGCGCATGTGCGTGATTCTTGCATTTTTGTTTCGTGCATGTGCACGCGCACCATGTGTATTCATAGTGCCCTTTAATTTTGTCACTAGTTGTATAGTTTTTTACCCTTTGGAAATTCTTTTGTGGTAATTTTGGTCCATGGGTGACCTCATAACTGTTTGATGATGCTGAATTCTTGTAACCATTTGCGGACGAAATTTCAGTGATAACACACGTGTCACCCGAGAGCATGTGAAGCATCCAATGAAAACTTCAAAAATAAGTGCCACGTGCCATCTTATAAAATATTTAAAAGACACATGTCCTATGACTCGAGTTCGTGATTTATTTAGGGTTTACCGCGAGCTGTTATTTTTAGGGTTTCGTATTTCGGGGTTGTTATCATTTAAACTTATGGGAACATCTAAAGCATGGAGCTCTGAAGCGACCATTAGGGACTTATTATTTAAAACTCGGGCAGCTCCAGAACTACAGAGGTTATTAGGATTGCTTGATCAAATTAAGGGAACTCATCAACGACGAATAATGTACACACTTTATTATTACATGACAACCAATGAATTTGATTTAAAATTAAAAGGCCACTTTGTGTAGAACCTTATTCCTAAGAAGGTGAAAACTATAAAGCTCAAAAGTTCAAAATTGTGTGTGTTCCAATAGGTCCGTAGATAATTAGTGGGGATTTTAACATGGTTTAGAACCAACAAGATAAGGAGGGTGCATTTTAAACCTCAATCCCATGTGCGGAGTAGGCATGTATTTTGTTCCTCAACATGCATTGTATGGATCAAACCAATATATACTTCATGACTCCAAAACGTTGTGATTCACCAAGAATAACTTCAACAAAGGTCAAGGACACATTTTGTGAAGCTTTTACAAATCAATTCTCTTATAACATAATCCATTATACTTTTATTTCTTCAAGGGAAATCCATCGTGCATGGATAGAATACGCATTCTCTCTTACCTTCAACAAATTTGGTTTTTGTGTGGATCATGTAAACATTGTGGATTCCTAGAACCATATATATATATTGAATGTTTTGAGGGTATGGGTGGCATATTGTAACCATCTAGAACAAACATAATATCTTTTTTAAAGAATATTTTGAAGTATTATCTTGATGTATTCAATCATTTCTCATTTGACTTGGAATATAAGCAAGAATGCATTGCAAATTTGTTTCATATTTTGTGAGTGGATAAAAATTGTTGATCCCAAGGGACTCAAATTAGAGATTTACTCCATTATCTCAAGACTAGGGATAGACCCATGAAGGAATTTTTTTAAGGCCCTAGTCATCATAGGGGAATGGGAACATTCAACAAGACCTAAGGATGGGGATTTGTAACACTAACTGAGCAATGATTAAGGAATAATTTTTCACTCACTATTTGAATATGATATTCCAAATCAAACCTTATGTACAAGAAGAAGTTTGGGAATGAAAAAATGTTTGAAATTATTTTTTTATAAATCTATCCAAAACAAAATGGCGGGATTGTGATCAAATCATTCCTTCAAAAGATATTAGATGAGAAATCCCATGGATTCAATGGTTTCTTGTGAAACTTTTACAAGTACACGTGCAAATGTTTTAGTTCAAGCCTTCTACAAATATGGGAAGAAGATTTCAGGAAGTAGTGTCTTGGCACTAACATCATTCACAAGTTCATGAAAATTATTCCTAAGGGAGGATACCCTAAGATTATAACTAATTGGATATCATTTACCATAGTCAACAACTCCTAGAATATTTTGGCCAAGGTGGTAGTGCTGTGTTTGAAGCATAATATTCTACCATAGGTTTTGATCCTTAAGAATGCATGCTTCACCTGAGGATTCTAAATTGTGGACAATGTTGTTATCAATTGGTAGGCATATAGTGGACTCAAGCCTCTAGGGTAAATTCCCTCCTCATCAATATAGAATTTGAGAAATATTATGACAAGATAAAATGACACTTCTTCTAGGCCATTGGCAAAGCCATTGGGCTCGTTTCTCTTTTCATTCAACCATTGATACACTATTCAAAAATTCATTGCCATGTATTTTCATTAACTAGTGCAAGTAAGAGGAGGTGGGTTTGTTTTGATCCATAAAGTGAGGATGTCTACTCACTCCAACATTATATGTTTTATCCATAGAAGTGATAGGATAGGTCCTATTAGCACTCTGTAATTTTCCCAAGGCCGAGGAGGCAGTCACTTAGGTAAAATCAAACCACTTGCAGTCCTGGATATATCCCTCCAAGACATAGAGAGGGCTCTCTCTGTCTGATATATCTTTATTTGAAGGGGATGTTAGGCTAGTTATAAAGTATAAGGTTTGTTTTTAAGAATTGGGTAGGGGTGGAGAAGAGGAATCATTGGGAAATGGAGTCACACGCTGAGGTTCAATCAAATACAAGTTCTACAGACAACCTTACAAGGCAAGGTAGGCACTCTTGTTGGATTTTTTGAGCTTGATTTTGGATTTGGAGGAGAAGATGAGAGGACCAGGCAATAACAGGGCAATCAAGAATCCTGAAATTAACCATTGAGCAGAAAACATTGATAATTATGTCAAAGCCAGAAACATAGTGTATGTCTCAACAAATTATGTTCTTTGAACCTCTTTGCATAACTCATAATATGAATACATTAAGAAATACAATGGAAACAAATTACAGTGAATAAGAAAAACATCACCACCAAGATTGACACATGAATCCTATAACGATTGTGACTATATTATTGGATTGATGAACACATGAGGCTTTATGAATCCCAAAAATCTAAACTGATAGCATCTTTGACCAATGCTTGTGGATGTTTCTTAAAAAATCATGCCCAAATATTTTGAGATGATTGGGTGCATGATGATTCTCTGTTGATATGTGTCTTGTATCATCTGACATCTGGAGTGATGCTTAAAATGTGCCTACGAACTCTGCCACCTGTAAGTTCACTGCTTCCCGAAATTATGAAAACATAGGGTCAATGAAAGTGTCCTTTTCTCCTACGTTGAGATGTATGTGTATGTAATGGGGGAGGTTTTTGTATATGCGCCTATTCCAATTTCATCTCCATCTCACCGAAATATCTCCTGAAAAATCATGACCGAAACAGGAAAAAAATGAATCTTGAAAAATAGGGCTCAAATATGGCTTCGATTATCCCAACTTATGACACCTGTGTAAATTATGGGAGAGGTTTTCTTTATTAATCCTGTTATGAAAAAAAAACTCTCCCGGATTTTGAAAATTCATTCTCGTTTTCCCAGAATATCTCTCGGAAAAAAAGTTCTTAAGTGGCAAAAAAATGGTTTTATTTTTGGGAGGGAGGTTTTGGAGGAGGAAAGGTGTTGTTTGAACCCCCTCGAGTGGTAAGTGGAGGGGGGTATGAGTTCACCATATGGTGACACTTGTCATATGGTAAACCACCTACTCGGACCCCTTTTGGTTGAGTGACGTAAGTGGGGGGTCCGAGTTATATGGGAAAGTTGTGGGTAAAAACTTGGGGTAGTTTAGTTTTTTTTTATATTATTTGTTTTTTTTTTTTAATTTTTGTTTTTAGTTTTTGTTTAGTATGTTTTATTTAATTTACATTTTATTTT
>JASDQU010501646.1:62298-86252 GCA_032191745.1 Picea mariana | reverse complement strand
ATTTGTTTTAGATCGCCTGACTTAAAATGATACAAATATGTTAATATAAATAATTAACACTCTTCATTGCATGGGTTTCTTAAACTACTCTAAAAAAATTTGGTTCTTATTTAGTTATTATGCTTTATTAAATTATAGAGTATGATTTTATTTAAACATTTTAAAAGTTTATTAAAATTAAAATATTTATAGGTGAAATATTTGTAAAAGAATGTTTCTAATGACATGTTAATTTTTCATGAATCAATAGTTGTTATTGTTTAAGTGGAATAGATTTTAATTTGAACCCTTGTGCACTATCTCTAATCCCTCTTTTTGTTATTATACTTAAGCTTAGGGAGACTTTGGCTTTGGCCATGGATGCAACAGTTGGAGGGGGTAGACTCCCCCCTTCCAGATCCAACTCTGAAGTTGTAGCCTTCTAGGCTCTCGTTTCTACTATTGGAAAAATGTTTAAACCCCAACCCACTATATTTATGAAGAAACTAAATGAAATTCTTGAAGAATCTCTCCCTTCCTCTAGTTCAAGGAATATGGCTTTGGCACTAGCTAGAAGAGGTCTAGTTGGTCAATTCATGGAAATGTTTCCTTCACCTAAATCCATGGCAATCTAGGTCCAAAAGAACCGACAAGTGTTAATAAAAGGCAAGATCGTGTACTACTTATGTGGAAGAGGATTCAACACCTTATTTTTTTAGGACAAAGAAGACATAAATCTTATTTTTCAAATTGGGCCTTAGTTTTTTGGCACTAGGGGTATGTATTTAAATAAATGGATTCCAATATTCAACCTAGAACTTGATGTTCCATCAGGTATTCAAGTCTAGGTTCATTTTTCACATGTCCCTCTTCATATTTGGAATGAAGACAAAATGTGTTGCATATGGAATAACTTAGGAAGGTATATAGACATATCAAAATCTAGGGATGGTATGTTCTCTTGTTCTTGCATATGTGTCAAAGTAGATCTGGAAAAGGACTTACCAAAAGAAATACAACTATCTGAGGACAACTAGAAACATATGTAGCATGTGGATTTAGTATGTTCTTTCATGGGGATAAGCTTCCATGTATTGTTTTTATCTTACTCCCTATTATAGTTTACTTGTAGACATTATTAGGCCTCGAAAATGACACATTTTACAATGCCATTTAACAGTTTTTTACTTATTTTAGCCTTTCATCCTCATTACTTTCATCACTCATATTTCCACATGTGTCTATTTCTACCCTATATGAGCTTTACATGACTTGTGTACACTAAAATTGTTGATTTCCCATGTTTTGAGGATTATTTAGAATATACTTTGTGGTTTCCCAACTTAATTGGTTCATGTATTTCAAATCCTATAGTAGGCATCTTCATGTTCCTGTAGTACCACTAGAATTATGTAGTGGCCAGTTTCTAGAAGCAATTTTTCCATAGAATTTTCGGCTAGATGAAGATGAATTAGAAAAATTGAAGCCATGTGGTTTGTGTAGAATTCCCCAAAATCGGTGACAGGCAGAAATATTTTGAAAATGAGAAACAACTTGGGATATATGGGAGGACCTTTAAGATATATTTTCCAAGAAATATTGTAGTGGTTGAATTCTTATAGTTACACCTTTTGTGATTGAATTTGGGAATATGGTTTTGTCAAAGATTATATTTTTTTGTTTCCATGATATTAAAACATATCCAAAAACCATTAAGTAACCTATGTTTCCTTAATCAAGTTTGTTATGGTTGTATATCCATGTATTTGGGATCTAGTCTCATTTTTTTGTAAACATTTTCCTTCCTTGAAATGTAATCCATATGTATAAATGTAAGAAGAATCAATGTAATCATGGTAGAGGAGGGGAGGAGGATAGGCTAAGGAAGAATCATTGTGTAATCATTGTAATGAGGAGGATAATTTTGGAATAAAATAACTTACTGCAAATTAATATCTTTCCATTATAGTCTTTCTTGGTAGTGTATGATAAGGAAGCCAGGTCCCCCTCCCTTTCGTATATGCTTCCCAAATAGTTTGATTTTTCTGTGTGACTTTATTTGTCTTTTTAATTTGAATCTTCAATTATGTTGTGTGGTCCAACTAATCCTTTTGAGGATAGGAGTTCCATGCTTGATTTCCCATCAATTTAATTTGTGATTGTCTAGACAAAGAATTGTCAAAGCTACAGATTGATGCAATTGATGGTCACCAATCATTCACTCATCAACAACTTCTCATGATAGATATTTTTTCTAAATGCATTAAGTTTCTCAATTATATTGTTTATAGTTTCAATTGAAGTTTTTTGATCTAACTCATAGGGTGAATCTAATGGAGTACTGTTGAATATAAGGATCTATATTCAACCTACAATTATACCTTAGAATATTCATTATTAGATAAGAAACCATTTTTGTTAATTTTTCTTCATAGTTCATTAGAAAATGATGTGTTAGAAACTTTGAGATTAACTTTGCATAGATTGTGTTTGGAACTTCAAAAGTTTACGAACTCAGATTGATCATAAAATGTAATGGAATTATTATCATATAATTCGACTGACATTTTTGGCACTAGCATTAGGGAAATTCTTAAGGGGTTAGTATTTAAGTGAGTATGTGATTCTTTCTTCTAGATTATAGTTTGATTCAATACTCATGTCAATAGTGTATTGGTGATAACATGGCCTTAGTAGCATGATATTGTGAGTGCATGCCTTTCCTCAACATTTTCTTTGTAATTTGTGATATGTAAGAACCCCATACACTAATCCATGTGCAAGACAAGTATTATCAACCAAAAAGTATAGCTTCATCATGCTAAAGAATTTTCTACTCCAAGAAATTTCTCAAATCCTAGCAACATTTGGAAACATCTATGCATCTCGAGAAGAGAAAATCCTGACAACATTCAGGGACATACCTACACTCCAGGAAGTGGGAAAATACCAAAAGGTCCATGAGAAACATCAATAATACATATAAGAGACCAAGGATCCATGGAAAACATTTGATGAAGAGCATACATTAGAGCTCGAGATTGAGAAATTTATATCATGCCTATCAACAGATCTGAAGATTGATCAACAATTATCAAAATATCTGCATGGCATGACAATGGAGGACATATGACCTAGTGCCAATGAACAATAAAACCAATATAGAAATGATTACATTGAAGAATGGTTCCATATGTTTATCATTACTCAGTATTCCTTCATCCTTCAACACTTCTTGGAACCATATCAATTAGAGAAGCTGGCTCCTCATATCTGGATAGTCATTTAGGTATATTCTTCATTTTTGGATATGAATCTATTTGTGATTATGTTATGCACCTGGATTCATTGGAAATACTCCTACATTTGAGAAAATGTTTCATTCTCAAGTAGGGTAGGCTAGTGTAGAAATAAATTAATAACAATAATAAGAAGAGTTCATTCTTGGATCATAAATTATGGTAGCAACATAGATATCCTTCACTAAATGTAGGAAACGATATTCCAAAAGGATAAGTCCTATAGAATATATGTGTTCATGTTCCTATTCATGTTCATGTCCTTATAACTAGCCATTTCTTGTAGCAATGCATTCTCATAATTTCAATAAGTCACTCCATGGTCCAATTGGTTGTGGGAAGGTTGAAGGAGATATAAAACATGGGTTTTGTAAGGTTTGGAATCAATATGGTAACCCACCACTTAAACCGACTCAACAACCCATATATGTAGAGTATATCTTCGTAAAGGAATCAGATCAACATTTTTAGCAAGTTCATAGTCAAAGAAGAAGTCATAAACAAAGTATATGAGGAAGATCCAAATGTGAAGTAGTGATTTCATTCTTGTATTCATGAAATCACCCGATGACAAAGAAAAATAGATTATCTTTATGATTCCATGTTGGGAATTTGATTTATTTTTGATGATTCACTTTGGCATCAACAATGTGTTAGCCAAACCGACTCTCCTCCCTCTTTTTTGAGCTAGAATATCATAACCACCTACTTCTAATTTAAAAACATTCCAAAGTCATGTGAGTTTTGTGATCCATAATTTTAGAGGATCAAAGTTTCACTACTTCTATGTGGAGGTTTTCAGGTAAAATGGTTTACGTAATCTATGATGTTGATCCTTGTCACTAATCGCATATCGATTTTTCTTTATTTAAAATGAATTGGTTGGATATCCATAAGAATAGGACCCACAATTTTCTTTGTCTATCGAAATACTTGTATTAGCATACACAAGAGTTAGTCATCTGAGGATATGGATTTTACAGAAAGAGAAAGAGTTATGAATGAAATATTGTCTCAAAAATTATATCGAATGGAAGTTTTAGAAGCTTAGGTTTTTTTTCATAAGGATGAGGAAGAAAAACTAGCTCACTCATTAGAAAAGGAATTCTCACTCATTGGAAAGGGAAGGAAAGAGGGCAACAAAAAATTGACAAGAATATCTTGTAGCACTAGAAACAACAATCAGTCAACGAGGTCATGCCAAAAAACTTGAAGAAGAAATAAGGGAAATTAGAAATCTTCATAAGCATGAAATAGTGGAAGAAATGACACATCAATAACATCTCGAGTAGGATATAGATTAGAGAATATTATTAGAGTAGATATTGAAAAGATAGTTTGTGTTGAAGCATGGGTAGGATCAGACAAAAATGTTTATTACAAATTTTGGAAAAAACATCATGCCAACAACCCTTGAGTATATGGAAACTACTTTTCATCAAAGGATGTGGAGTTATATTCTTACATGGATCCTTTGGTGTCCTTGGAGTCAATACGATATTATTTAGTTGAAGAGTTTCTCAAAATTCTTAATGAGTATGAAGATTTATGCATAGAGGTAGTTATTTTTCTTGGATTGAAGGTAGAGCTCAAAGGATTAAGATGTCTCCATGCATCATCTTTAGATTTAATGGGTGAATGTAATGAGGAGTTGGAGGAAATTTGGGATGACATTGTTGATGTCAAGAAAATGTACAAAGAGAAATTTGACATGATTTTAATCTAGATTAAGAAGTTGAGTTTTTCACTTTGCAATAAATGACATATTTGTATTTGCAAGGAGGTCGGGTAGAGTTTGGTGGTGAGTAGATATCAAAAAATAAAGTGTATTTGGCACTCAGATTGGATTGGTCTAGTCACTTTTGTTTATTTACTTGGGTTGACGTCTTATGTTGTTGATTGAACCCTACAAAAAATGATGTACCACATCATAGATGATTTAAATGGATGAGTATTCTCTTCATAATCAACGAGTTGTTGTCTCCCATGGACTAGATTTATGGCCTATTTTTATGCTAGGAAGTTGGAAATAAAACCTTAGAGTACCTAGCATGTCAAGGGATTCAACATTAGTAGTCAAATAATAGTAAAATCTTCTATTAATCATGATAATCATTCAAATTTTGTAGCAACAGTTGCAAGAGTACATTTCCGGCTCCTTCAAACTTGCAATATCAATGATATATACAGTTCCAAAATCAACAATAAGAGGCAAATAAATCATCTTTCTCTCCATATCATGCAACCAAAGTTCAAAATTTTCCTCTCAGATGAGACAGAGTTAAACATTTATCGCTCAAATCATCATCCACTAAGAGGAGGTAAAGTTGGGTAAGAAATTTATATTTTCTAGGTATTCATTTAACATGGGAATTCATGGACATGATGTTGGAATACTGAGAGGGGGGGTGAATAAATTTGTGTACTTTTAATCCTTTTAACTGCAATATGTATTGTTTACTTCATGATAAGATAACCAATAACATTCAATATGAGTAGTATACATAAATAATGAACAATAAGAAACTACACATAAACATAGTACACCAATCTTTTACATGGAAACCCAATATGGGAGAAAACAACATAATGCTTTTCATATATGTCAAAATAAATACATTCATAGGAAGCACCAACTTCCATTTTTTCCAGCTATAACTGGAAGGAGGATACAACCTTGTGGTTTCTCAGGATCTAACCTAAAGGAAGATACAACTCCCTAATTCTCCATCATCAACTGGAAGGATGTTACAACCCCCTTCCCTTGCCTCGTCCAACCTCCATGAAATATGAGTGCCAAATAATTGATACTTCCACTCTCACTCTTTCATTGTCAATATTTCTATGTAAAATCTATCACTATAAAACCTATACCAACAATCTGTCACAACATATAAAAACAACCTGTCACAATAATATCCTCAACCAATCAAATATGATCACATAGACTTCATACCCACTGTCAAAAGTGTATAGTTCAAACCATGTAAAGTTATGTCTCTCTAATAATGTTCCATACATATACAAATAACCGTAAACTAAGTGTAGTGAACCCTCACATAAACCATGCATCAAACTCTAACTGTTATGCAACCTCAATATGTAGTAACAACTTTAGTAACACACCTTAACCAAAGACCCTTAACACATGTACCAAGGAATACAATATATGCCTCAAAAATATATCAAATAAAGTGTGACAACAACAAGCAACAAGTGCACCAACAATGTTGAAGCTTCTCCCTTTTGTTTCCTTCTATCCCTATGAGACTTGCCTCTTAATTTATCTTCTACCAATATGTTTGATTCCACCTCTAGAGAAACATATTCAATATGGGCTAATGAGGTAGACCTTCTCTTTCTCAAAAGAAGACAAAATTTAGTATCAAAGGAACTAGCATAAGTTACTTTGGCAGAAGTTTTAGTAGGCTTGATCTCAATAGGGATTTCATTATACATTTTGTTAAACTTCCTTGAAAATTTTGATACTGATTCACCTTCTTTTTCTTTGAGAGCCCCAAATTATGCAATATAATATAAGAAGTCTTTCTTTTCACCCCAATTTCTTAAGAAGGAATCATCTAGGTCTTCAATCATAACAATTAATCGAGGATCTAAAATCCTAAGCCGTTTTCTATATTCTTCATCAAGACTTTGTACAAAAACCCTCATCCAAACATCCTCATTCTCAATATTCAAATTATCAACATAGCTATAAAATGTTGCAAGGTGTTATTCTGTAGTGATGTCGTATTCTCCTCTGAACTTGGGAATATACTTTAGGTAATATCCTATTGGGAGAGAATTAATAGGATGAGTAATCACTAGAGGGGCATACCTAGCAACCATAATGGCATCCATTCTGTTTCGAGGAGGATTATCCCCTGCCATTTGATTAGGAAAAGGAGGATTATGAATTCTAGGAGAAGTAGGAGGTGATTTGACAGGTAAATATCCAGTCTTTATAACAAGTAATTTTGGAAAAGGAAGTTTATAAGGTGGAGTATTTTTAGATTTAATAGAAATTGGTCGAGTCTTGGATGAGGATGGGGGGAATTCAAGTGGAACTGAGGTTCCTTCTTCTTTGGTTAAAAAAAAATTAAAATAATGGGGGGAAGGAGAAATTAAGAGAGGAAAATATTCCAAACTCTCAAGCCTAAACAAATTAACAACTTCAGGGCATGCATGAAAAGAAAAATTGTCTATATTTTCTTCTTTCAGCTCAGGAGAAAAAGATGAATATTCTACAGAAAAATCTCCTAGTTTTAGATTTACAATAGTTTTAGAAATAGGCAAATGAGAATTATGAGTAACAACAAATTATGTATGGAAATACGATTCATGTAAGTCTCCAGAATTGCCTGAGAATTTGGAAGAGGAATCTCCTTGCAAAACTTTTCCCTTCTTTAAGATATTTTTTGGATCAGGTTCAGGTGCATCCAGAGGTGACTTTGGATTTGATCTCATGTGTCTACCTTTGGGAGCCACAAATGAACTTTGGAGTCACTAGGTGAAATAAGTAGTCTTATGTTTATTGATTACTGTGCATCATCAAAATCAATATTTTCTTGTCGTACAACCCAGGGAGAAATCTTCAATCCATTCCCCGACAATGACGCCAAAAATGTTAGCACTAGAAGTCACAGGTATATTTTTGTAAGTGCAAGCCTAATACCCATTAGAATGTAAAATTTAAATGTTATTAAAGGTGGAAAATGGATGAAAAAAATAGTTAAAAAGGTCAATCACAGATAACTCCATATAATATACACCAGCAAACAAGTCTTTGAAATAACTTCAAATTAGGTTTTAAGAGATAAAGTGATAGGTGGAATAATTGACAAGGAGAGTGTAATATGCATATCATTTACATCAGGTAATATTGACACACATATGAAGAAAACTCTCTGAAATAAGAACCTCTTACAACCAAAGATAAAATACTCTGATACACTTGCATACAATATCATGATAGATCTTTTATTGCAATAAAGAAACAACCAATCAAATGAATCATTCACACAGACTGTAATCAATGTAATACATCAAAAGATGATCAAGAAAGAATAGATTTATTTCCACTATTCAAATTATCTTGTATTTGGTCCATACAATAAGGAGAAACTATGTTACAAAAAAATATCAAAATAAGAGTTCTCAGTCACACCATTTGAACCTCCAATAAGTCTTACAATGCCCTTTAAATAACCTAAAATATCTATTCCAGCTTTACAATTCGTCTTCCAACCTCCACATAGGATCCTTGTGCCTAAGGGATGCATGGAAACAAGTGCACAACAAAAAACAAATGAACTACTAATTTAAAGGAAGATGTTGGAAACATATGCAACAATCTTTATAAGTTGATGATGTGTCCATAAGAGTGGATATTCTTGAGACAAATGGCCTCCCAAAACACAAATAACCCTCCAAATTTTGGTACGCATCCACCTCGACATATGGTAGTTGTATTTCCCTCGAAAATATCCAAAACTTGAGTTCGCAGCGCAATGCTGCAAACTGTCCTAAAATAGCTAGTTCGTAGCGCCAAGTGTTGTGAACTTTCCTGTAGAGGCATTTTTCACTTTACCAAAGTTTTAACATATCAAAAATTATACTAGGTGTCACAATATGTTTCAAAATATTCATTATCTTGATATATGACTAGAGGAAAACACCAAAACTGATAATCATAGTTTAAAACTCATAGCAATCACCAAAAATGTTGTAAAATGCATGAAACAGAAACTTTGACCAAAATTGATGTTGGTTATGGAGGCTCAATGTATTTATATCTTAGTTCTAGAGATTCTCTTGGTAGAAACCTTGTATAGGATGTATAGGTTTCTCTTGGCCAATTCGTCTTTGACGGGATGTAGCTTTGCCTTCAATTTCCTGATTTTAGCTTAATGGGTCATGTTCTTCCTATAGAGATTCTTGAGATTCATGTGAAGGGGCATGCATATTTTATATAGGAAATTTGAATTATCGATGGTCTCATGATACATTCCCATCAACTCCTTAAGCTTCTTCTTGGAACCCAAGTCCTCCTTTTTCAACTTATCGACTTCATCTCTTTCTTCCTTGAGTTGACTCTTGAGCCTCTTGAAGGTGGGATGCTTTCATGCTGAGGAGTAGCGATATCAAAAAATTTAATAGGCTGCTTAGAGGAATGATATTTTCCTTTCTGCTGAGATTAGGCCTATGTTGTATCATCCTTCACAAGGATGTGTTGCTTGGATTCTTCTCTTGTAAAAGGATTCCTAGGTTTAACCTTTTTTGCAACAATGGGTGAGGAGAAAACACGATTTTTTCCTTTCAAACCTATGGGTTTTCTTCACGGAACCTCCATAAGGATAGGTTATTCCATTGGTGAATTTTCTCTATATGGATGTTTTGAAGGACCTCCTGATTCTAGTTCATAAGTTTTTTTGTCAACTTTATCATTCATAGTCACTTGTTTCTTCTTAATATCCTCTTAATACACAGTGCTCTCAATAGGAGGAGGACTTTGTCTCTTGGAATGTGGAGTGGGGGAAACATCTAACTGGAACTATGATGAAGTGAGGAAGGTTTCCCAATAAATGTTTTTATTCCTCAATTCTTCTATTACTATCATCTTAATAAGGCCCGAGTGAAAGAAAATGGTGTCTACTTGCTTTGAATTGGCTTGAAATTTGTCAAACAACTTACGAATGCTTCTAACAGGATAAAATGGAAGGTTCATGGATTTTTTTCCTATGAAGTATAACAACAACCTGATGTGGTATTGGTACACCATGTTGAACCTCCCCTCATATATGAAGTATCCCTGGATAACCCTCAACATCTTATCAAAACATTCAAGCATGTGGCCTCTAGGTACTCATTTGGACAAGTTTTTCTCCTGATACTCTCTCTTAAGTAATTCCTTTGAAAAGGAATAATTTAATGCCATAGATTTGAACCATTTCTCTCGACTGTTGGGTATATATGTTGCAACATAGATGGAATTCTATGAAACCTCAAACTCTAGCAACCCCACCTTGGTTTTAGTCCCATTAAAATTGAGTGAAAACTCTTTGGCCACCTTTGGATGCCCCTTCCACATCTTTTGACATAAATTTATACAACTTACCCTCTAAAATGATTCTCTGAACAAAGTTTTAGAGTTAAGGAGTTGCATATCATAAGGATCTATCCTCACAATATCCCCTCCCTTGTGAGCCTTCTTGTGTTGTTGACTATCCATAAATATTGCTGGAAGAATGTTTTTTGTAATTCGTTATGACAACTCGGTGTGTGAAAACAAAGTACATAGGAAATTAGGGTTTAAATGACATAACTATTTTCACAAGGATCACCTTTTTAAAAACTTTATACACATCGAGGTATGAGATGGATCACACTTCAAATAGGAGGGATAAATGAACAACAACTGAGATTTATAATAAAAGGAAGTAAAGTGTGAATTCTCCGCTAAAATAGGGTTTTCATCAGAATAAAAATCAGTTGGAAACATTAATGATGTATGCAATTTCAGGATAGGTTTTGCAAATGATTTGACCATAAATTTTAGGTTTGATAGTGGTATCTTTCAATGGATTAAGATTAAACTTCAAAATGATGCAAAAGAGGAGGGTTTCAACAATTCTTGAACATAGGGTTCACAATGGCTTGTTTGCAGTGCTAGAGAAACCAGTTCGAAACACTGAGGTGTTTAGTAGAAGAAATTGTTTATTTGCAGAGGAAAATATATAATGAGCTCAAGGTAATAGTATGGAATGGTGAGCATAATTCAAGGCACCATGGACAAGGATTTTAAGGTTGACAACATGAAGGTTTAAATAGTTCGCAATGCTAGTGCATAAAGCAACACAAACCCCTCTTTCAACATTTTAGCAATGTGAGAGCCATAAAGGAGTACATGATTAACTTAGTTTTGATGATGATTCCTATAAACTCAAGTTGATCTGTTTACAAGCTATCCAAAATCCAATGATCCTCTTCAACCAGTCTGGAACACTTGTCTACAGTGCTAGTTTGCATCACCAAATTCAAAATCAAATTGCAGAGTTCAAGGAGTCTGTTAGAACATATGTGACATAATCCATGAAAAGTTGGTTAAATGAAGGCACTGAAAACAATGAAATCCACTTTGACACATTTGTTAACTGCAATGATGCAAAGGAATGCTTGAGGTACTCATGAGTACACTGCGAAGTCTCCTGGTGAGTTGGCAGTAAATACAAATGAATTTCACTTGACATCTAAATGGTTCGATAGTGACAAAGGAAACATTTGTGTACATCTTTGAGGCATGACATGTCATGGTAATTATTTTAATATCAAAAGTGTGACTCATAAGGACTATGTACCTTTCCATGATGACTGATCTCATGACATAAAGAATATAAACCAAGGATAAATATAACTTTGCTTACTTAAATAAAAAAATTAAGTTATGACCACAATAAGAAGGCCCAAAACCTAAGAATCATAAAACCCTATGACTCAAAAAACAAAACCAAATTGATTTTTTGACCCCTAAAACTCTATGTGTTAACGGTATGAACCTACATTGTTGTAGTGTACCAACCTACGTTCGAGTACCAACCTATGTTGGGGTAGCATAGCAGCCTGTGTTTGAGTACCAACCTACGCTTGGGTAGCATACCAGCCTATGTTGGGGTACCAAACTACATTGGAGTAGCTTCTTCTATTGGGGATCTCATCACTTCCCTCTACTAGGGAAAACAATCAGTTCTCACTACTAGATAAGTCTTTTCGAATCACTCCAATCTTTTCTCTGAAATAATCAAACTTAACTCTAGATAGGGGCTTAGTCAATACAGTTGCTACCTGTTCACCGTTAAAAATATACTGGAGATTTATTTATCCCTTCTGTACCATTTTCCATACATAGTGGTACTTGATCTCAATGTGTTTTGAATTGTAATGAAACATATGGTTCTCTGACAACTTCATACAACTCTAGTTGTCACATAAAATTCAAGTTGCCTCTAACTTGAGATCAAATAGCCCTGCAAGAAACTTTCTAAGCCACACTTCTTCTTTGCTAGTTGAACATGCTGCAATATATTCTACTTCATCCATATTGAGTGCCATATTGGTTTTATTACTGATGAACCATGTAATCACAACTAATCCTAGACTGAAGAATCAATCGGATTTACTTTTCCGATCTACTACACTACCATCCCATTCTGAATCAGCATAGCCATGTAGGCTCATCTCCCATTTTGAGACATATCTGAGACCATAATCAATTGTAGCCTTTAGGTACCTCAATACATATTTTGTTACAACTAGGTGAAAATGTCTCGGCTCAATCATATACTAACTCAAGGTGTTCATCACAAAACATATGTTTGGTCTCATGTTTGTCAAATACATTACCGATGCGATCATTTGTCTATACAAGGTGACATCCACTATTTTTGAATATGTATCACTTAGCATCTTTAGATTCATCACCATATGCATAGGCATGGCCTTACAATCCATCATATCAAACCTCTTCGTAATATCTACTTTATATTCTCTTTGGTTTAGGAAAATATCATTTTGTCTTTTCCATACCTCTAGAACTAGTAAGTACTGCATTATTTCTATATCTTTAATCTCAAATTTTTCACTTTTATATCAACAATGGGCTTCTCTTATCTTGTCAGAAATAATTCATCTACGTATAGCAATAGTATCACAAGAATTCCATCCTCAACATTGTAGTAAATGTTGGGATCTTATTTACTCTTGGTAAATCCCAAACTCATCAGGAAGTTATCCATTCTAATGTACCAAGCCCTGGAGGATTTCTTCAAACCATACAAGGATTTATTTAGCCTACACACATGTGATTTCCTGTCATGTGTCTAAAAAACTTGTGGTTGCGCCACATACACTTCCTCTTCTATATCACCACTTAGGAAATTTTTCTTCATGTCGATCTAGTGTATCTTCCATTTTGTTACTGCAGCTATCACAAGCAAAGTCCTAATGGAAGTGTATCTCGCTAGGAGAAAAATTCTCCTCATAGCCAATTCCTTCTTTCTTGGAGAATCATTGTGCGACAAACCTTACATTGTACTTTTCAATATTGTCATATGTTGCATGCTTTATTTTTTAAATCCATTTTGAGATCATAATTGATTTCTCTCATGGTCTTTGACTCACATCCCAAACATCATTCTTCAAAATGGATTGGCACTCTTCAATCATGGAATCCTTCCATTGCTTATTTTTTGTATCCTCTTCATAACATATAGATTATGAATCAATAATATCACTAAGTATTTCCATGTAACTGGAATAAGTTTTTGGTTTCTTTCTTTCTCTGTAAGTTCCTTTTGGAGCATCATATTTTTCTACATCCTGTATAATCTCATAGGAACAAGTTGGCTTCTTCTTTCCTCTAAGTTGATATGTGGATCTTTGTGGCTCTACCATGTCAGGATCTTCTATATCATGTTCTTTTGGTACAATACCATTTCTCATGTCTACAAGTCTTGGAGCTATCGGTTCTTCATCATGGTATTCACTTGTACAACACTTGAATTTTTGAAAGTTGCATCCTCATTAAATTTAAAATCTCTTACGATCTCAACCTTTTTGTGACTAGGGATGTAGACTATGTATGCCTTCGATGTTTCACTATAACCAACAAATATGCCCTTATTTCTTGAAGGGTCTAATTTGGATATTTTTTCCTTGGGGACATGTACATATACTGGATAGTCGAATGTTCTCACGTTGATGACTTATGGATTCTCTCATGTGAACATTTCTTTTGGGGTCTTACTCCCAATAACACGAAGGGGTGTTCTAATATGTACATACATTTCAATCCTTACCGCTTATTCCCATACATATTTTGGTAAGTTATGATCATGAAGCAAGGCCTTTACCACTTCCATTATGGTTCAATTATTTCTTTTTTCCACACCATTTTGATGAGGATTGTACGGAGTAGAGAGCTCCCTCTTAATCCTAGATTCCCCACATAAAACATTGAGTTCATCTGACGTGAATTCTCCACCATTCTATGACCTCAAGACCTTAATATTATTTTTAGAAAGATTTTCTATGAGGGTCTTCAATTCCTTAAATTTGATAATCACTTCACCTTTTGACTTCAAGAAATAAATCCAAGCTTTGCCTAAAAAATCATCAATTAAGGAGACATAGTATACATACCCATTAGATGAAGAGGTGGACATAGGGCCACATACGTATGAGTGTATAATTTCCAATATGACTTTGGCCTTTATTTTACTTCTTGGAAATTGGCTCTTCATGCTATTTCCTTCTGCACATCCCTTGCATATGCCCTCATGGTCCACCTAGATCTCTAATAGTCCTGTCACTATCTTTCTCATGATTGGTAATGCCTTATAATGTAGATGATCAATTCTTTTGTGCCACAACTCACATGGGTTTACAGTAATATGAAGTAGGGTTGTTTCTAAGTGTCCTTTCAATTTGTATAATCCTCCCTATTATATAACAATCAAAATTGCATCATTGAAGGATTTTCCTTTTGGCCACATGAGAACTTCTCCATCGACAAATGAAATTCTGAAACCCTTCTCTTCTAGAGATGAAACAAAGAAGAGATTATTCCTTAACCAAGGTACAAGTAAACAATATTTTATCTTAATCAATTTTCTAGAATCTAACTTGAAGTAAGATTCTTCTTCTCCTTTGATAGGATACCCACAATCATCTCCAAGTTTCACCTTATGAGGTGAGTCCTTCTTGATCAAATTTGACAAAGAGTATTGGTATCTTGTCATGTGCTTAGAATCACCACTATCAATGCGCCAAGTGTCACTTCCATGAGTGATAGTTCTTGAAAGGGATGAAATTAAAATATATGGTTCATTATCACTTTCTCCCTCTGGATCTTTACATCTTACACAATCATTCCCTTCTATAATTTATTTCCATGATTGGAGGTCATTGGATCCTTCAAGATTTTCATCAAGCCTAAAATTGGTAGTCATCTTTCCCGGAACAAGTAAACAACAAATAAATTTTCAAGATATGGATCTAAACCTTACTAGAGAGTTTTTAGAAACCAAGACAAATTTTTGTCACAGGAACTGCAACAGCTGCAACCAAACATCTAGATCTAGGGTTTATGAGGAAACCCTAATTTTTTTCAAATTTTGAATTTTTGAATTCTGGTCGAGGGAAGTGATGTGCATTTACTAGGATAGTTCCTAGGTTATATTAGATTCACCGACTTCCTCCAACAAAGGGTAAAAATTCACCCTTAGGGTCTATGCAGAAACCCTAATTCTACAACAGCTACAAAACTAAAAAACTGGATCTTGGAGAGGGTCTGTAGAGGCTAGGAAAGCCTTCATAAACCATGAGTTCATTTCTTTCAGGCCCGCTCTAATCCCATGTTAAAAATTTACTTATGAAGATAACAATTACAATTCATATTTTCTTATTACAATTATTTAGCACATTAACTGCATATACAAGAAGAGATACAATCACATAAACAACATAGACACAAAGATTATGTTGGGAAACCCTTCATGGGAAGAAAACCAAACAACTTCTTTAAAATAGATTCTTCAACCAAGAACAATGCCAAGACAGAAAACAAATAGACCTTTTTTGTGTGTCCCTCTCTCTCCAAAACTTGTGCACCTTTTCTCTCTCTTGTGCTTTCGTGCGATGAGTGTGTAAATTAGGCATCTAGCTTCTCTATTTATACACAAATGAATTTCCCTTTTAACTACTAGGGCCTACTTGACAATTGTCACTTAATTACATTATACATTTTCCACAATAGGGGCCAACTTGACAATTTGACTTTATTTTACAATAAAGGCCACAATGGGGCCGAATTTACCAATAAACCATAATAATATTCTTTTAGGTTTTTTTCATGATCAAATACAATAGGAGAATATCTTTCGCAACTACACGTTCTTCAACACACCAAGAATATATATCTCAAACCTATTGCACTTCTACTGCAAACTCTTGGCACATTTCATTCATACTTCCTCCAAAAAACATTTCATTTACATAAACCAAAAAAATAGATTGATTTTTTGTAACTATCTTGATGTAGAGATTATTGTCAACAATTCCTCTTTTCAATCCTTGTTAATGTAGATATTTATTAGGTCTTTAATACCAACCTATGGGAGCTTGTTTTATCCCATGAATTAGTGTCTTCAGTTTGCACACATTATCACTATTTTCCAATAATAGGAATCCTTCTTGATGTTCAATGTATACTTATTCTCTAAATTTACTTTGAGAAAGATATAATTCACATTGTGATACCCCAAAATTTTGAATTTAACAGTTATTATTATTATTTTTATTCTTTTGTTATCAACACATTATTGATCTTAGTGATCTAACTCAAAAATTATTGTTTTATTTTATCATTTTATTAATAAAATAAAAATATGACACAAAAATGAAGTGGGAATGTTAGAAGATAAAATTTGTGGATCCAAAGAGAACCATCAAGTTACATTAGAAAGGGGACAAGTGGTGAATATTGGTTGAGTTAACTCAACAGAAGTGAGACAAGATCGCAGGTTTTTAGGAACATGTGTAAAAAATTGGATTCACGGGTGGTCAATGAGAATAAATCAATTTGGCAGGTGGTCAAAGAGAAGGAGGCTTGTACAATTATGATCCAGGTGGATATTAGTGGCCATCCACCTTTTCCAACTGGCTCAAAACAATTTTCTGGCAATTTTGTTAATTTACTATTTTTAGCAGTTTTTAACTTTCGGGGCCATTTTGAGGGCCTAAATGAAGGTTTTTCTAGATCGAGCTTACCAATGATAGCCAAAGGCTCTGATTATTCCCCCCAAATTAATCTCCTCTAGGATACCTTTGCAACGAGCTATCATGCGCCCCAAACAAATATTGTATGCCAAATTTACGCCCCTGGGAAGCTGGTACACCAAACTACCCAAAATGAGGTCCACAAAACTGTTGGCTTTTCATATTATGGGGTTAGGATTTTGGATTTTATTTATGACAAAAACACCTTTGGAACCTCATTGTAAAATCATATTCTAGCGAATGCGACTAGTAGACACATCTCTTCTCAGAAATAAGATGCCACCATTTTAGTGAGTCTTTCACTTTGTATTTTTTACAGTCTTTGAAATTTTTCGCTCATTAATAGAAATTAATGTATTACTATATCTCTGTGTTTATGGTTTCATATATGATATATTTATGTTATATTATTAGATATCCAAGGTATATCTATACATTTCTTTATTATATCTCCGCTCTCATTTCATGCCAAAAATAATCTGGATCAAAGTGTCAAATACCTAGGAAAATCTTATAAAAAAAATCAATAGGATGAGACGCCATTCTAAATCAGATGTGAAATATGAGAAATACTAAAATGAAACAAAATCTTCACATAATATTGGAACCCTATGCTCTACAGTAAGTCACTTTTTTGGTTGGATCAAGATTTATCTCGGGGGTGACAGAGTGGGCACATGTGGAAGATATGATCTAAGGTTGGGAGGAACAACCCACTTCACATGTGTTTTCCCATAAGAAAATCTCAATTATAGGTTTTTATTTCAGTTATTTCTTCCATTATGTTCTAGATTTGAAATATTGTTTCTTCAATTTCTTATGGATAATCTATTTTGATTAATTTAGTATAGAGATGTCAATTATGTATATTTTTTTCATATATTAATCGTTGTTAAGTTGGAAGTCTATGGATAAGTTATTATTGTTTTCATTGTATTATTCTATTATACAAATTATTTTATCGATAACCAATGCAAAATGTTTAAACAAAATCATAGAATAGGGAGGAAGTTATATATACAACCAACGGGATAGATGCAAAGACGATAAAGCTACCATCAGAAAGAAACTATAGAACATATATATACAAAGAGGAAGTTATATATACATCCAACATGCTAGATGCAAAGATGATAGAGATATTATAATAAAGAAACTCTAGAATATATATATATATATACAAAGAATAATTTATGTATACAACCCATAGACTAAAGGATAAACTATAATTTCATTGCCATGATTAAAACCTTGAACATAAAAAAATGGTTAATAATATGTATCATTAAAGAACATAACGATAATTTTAACAATACAATCAATTGATTAGTTCTGTAAACCTCAATAAACTGAAAAAGAGAAAGGGAAATTTCCTTTAAGAAATAAGTTAATATAACTACAACTATGTCGAACTGACTCTATGAGTTATGGAAGTAAAATACCCTTCAATATATATCAGAAACAACTCTATTATAAATTAAACTCCAACAAAATAGAAAATACAAAACCCTCATATGCATGCAGAGAAAAGTTTACATATAGACCAAAATGGGCTCGACAGACATATGCTAGGTAACTGCCTAACTAACTTCAAAGTTGAACATTAGTATCAAATATTCATCCATGTCTAGGGTCTGTTATGGAAATCAAATTACCTATTGAAGGTTGAGAACCCTAGATGAGGATCCAAAGCCAACACCTGTCACATGGGTCGCAAAAAAAAGAGACATTAAAACTAAATAGTACTTACATGATTTTCGAATAAGGAATTGGGGTAAAATCCTTGCCATTATGATCAAACAATACCTACATTAACCCACAAAAATGTCACAAAAGGAAACCAAAACTTTCATAAGTGAATGACGAAGAGAGAGGGTATGAAATTCCTACCAGGAATAACTTAGAGCCGAGATGGATTTATTGTAGAAGAATACCTCGACCAAATAGACACAACTTCCCTTTCTGATGGGTATCCTCGTGAACAACAAGGTCCCATCATTAGCCAAGCATCCAAAATAAATCTATATTAATAGAGGAATCAAATTAATGAACGAAATAAGTCCATGACGTGTGAAACCATTACGAGAATACTTAGTAGTTTTTTCCAAACCAAAACATGGGATAAGGTTATGATAACAACAACAACTGAATTTTATACAAAGTAGAAAAAATTCACACAGGACAATAGGTCAATCGACAAGCCACCACCCTCGATAGAGTATGGAATGGGACTATTAAATCGAATAATAAAAAAAACTCTAAACACTATCATGCCCATGCTTCCAACAACATAGAAATCCAGAGAGAAGGGAATAAAACATCAAAGGTATAATGTACACAAATTCAATAGGAGACATAGGAACCCCATGCTTTCAGTAAAGGAAACTAAAGGACAAAGAAACAAAACCTTAATTCCATCTACATCGAAAAAGCAGGAACCCTTTGCTTCCTCTGTAATATTACTAAACAATGAAGTGGAAGTTCAAAAATTGCATGGAGTGGTTGGCACTTACAGTCCTAGTTCTTGTTCCAAGAAACCACACTTGGAACACAAAAGGAATGCCATGAACGGTTAAGGAAAAGTGTTTATTTATGAGTACATGGTACGCCCAACCTGAAATTAATAATTTTCAACCACTTATGTATTATTTCCTAAAGCATGATTAATCTCCTATATTAAACTCCAAGCATGGTTAATGCTTACCAACAAACATAATAACAATATGATTAGTGGTTTGAGCCTTACAGTTATGGTTCCATGTCCACATGGTCAGGACAAGTCACCTTTACTTGCAAAATTAGTAATCAATTGAAATAACCCACCAACTTAGTTTATAGTAAGCAAGGTCATGACAAGGGTCTCCCTTAGGGTGACCAATGAAGGTTTTTAACGCAAAATTTATAAATGAGAAGTGAAGTCTATAATTAAACCCTACCATAAGAACTGTACCATAGATTCAAATTGTGACATGAAGACTATAAGGTAGGACATGCAAGTATATTTTCACTTGGAACTATTAAAGGTAAAAACTTCAAAGGTAAGAGATGTCTTATTAATGAGATTTAAATAATTGAGTAATGTTTCTTATTTTGAAGATAAATATTATGGTATAACATTTTTTTGGGGGGGTATGTGACATAATGGTATCAGAGATTTAGGAACCACACTTGGCCTTATGAGCTCAATTATCAAACAGGTACTTTAAAGAAATATTATCTAACATCAATAGGAATTTCCATCCTATCAAATAATGTAACCACATCTTTAGTGCATGTATTATTGTGGCTAACTCTAAATCATGTGTTACATGATGTCTTTCATGTTCTTTAAGCTTTCGAGTTTCATAAGAAATCACATGATTATTCTTCATTAATACTCCTCCTAGTCCTTCAATGCATGCATTTGTGCATACAATGAAGTCCTTGTATGGATCTATTATTTTTAGTATTGGACCTGTTGTTAGAATATTTTTAAGTTTTTCAAAACTTTCTTGGCATTTTTCATACCATATAAATTTTGTTCCTTTCTTTTGTAGGGATTTTATAGCATGAGCAATATTTGAATATATTGTTTCCCCACATACTTTATCGAATATATCATTGATGCAGAGTAAAGGATATATGTTTTTAATTTTAATTTTATTAAGTTATCTATAGTCTATACATAGTCGTAAGGTTCCATCTTTCTTCCTAACAAATAATACTATTTCTCCCTAAGGGGATAAACTTGATCGAATATACTTTTTGTCTAATACCTCTTGAAGTTGATATTTTAGTTCATTAAGTTATAATATATTCATTCAATATGGATTCTTTTAAACTATCACTGCTCCTGTAATAATTCTATGGAGAAATCTATCTCTCTCTTTGGAGGTAATTGAAGAATTTTTTGAAATACATATTGAAATTCTTACAACATAGGAAAGTCTTCTATATCCTTTTTTTTCTTCTTTTTCATTATCTATTACATTAACAACAAATACTTTTCATCCATTACTAATACATCTTTTAATGTGCAAGGATGATGTAATACCCCAATACTGAGCCCCGGTTGAAATTGCAAATATGTTTTATAGGCTGGTGAGCCAGCTAATTATAAGTTAGGAGGCTTATGTGATGATTAGGTTGGAGAGCCTAGATGCTAAATTCTAGTGAGTCTATTTTTGTATATGTAAACAATCATATAATTAGTATAATACATCGTTGCATGTATATCGACCATGATAAAATAGTATGGGGGACTAAACTACACTAGGAAGGGAAAGGGATGGGCTAAGAGGCTAGGAAAGGGGGCCAATCTAGAGGGATTATTGCAAAAGGAATAGTAAAATATTATTCCTAAATATTCTGTTGAGCATAATTATTTTATCCTAAGTCTCATGGGAAAGAGAATGAATCCCAAGTGGAGAGGAACGAGCTCCTTGAGATCCATGTTTCATCAAGGGCGCATGCAAATAAGTGTGGGGGAAATTAGTCCATTTCCCACTCATGGACCTAATCACTCACTCAACCATTCTCTCCAGGAGTCAACCTATGCATCATTCATGCACCTATGGAACTTGCATGCACTCTTGAGCTACCCCGAACATTTCCTGTTCTCAGCAGTAAACTGTATCCCTCCTAGGAGGCACAACACATGTGTACCTACCTGAGGTAATGTTGTACCTTTCCATTATGATCAACATCCGTTCCATACCCTGAATGTTATTGCTGCCATTACATGTACATTAGTTGAACGATGTTGTCGTATTCACCATTCCTAGTAATTGGTTGACTTAAGAACTAAATTGAAGAAACATTTTGTTAGGCCCGTCGGTTTAAAGAGGTGGGTTTTCAAGCCTATGGATTGAAGAGGTGGGTTTTCAGGCCTGTGAGAAAGTCTCTCCAGGTGAGATAATTTCTAGGAAAGTGATTTCATGAGGGAGCCCAACTACATCTATAGTGCTCTGAGAATTCATGTCTAACATGTTGTTGAATACCTATAAGGGAAGTGGGGCATCCGAAGGAATGTTCAGAAAAGAAGTGGCACACTACCTAGGGTGGGATAGAAATGTGAGGAATTAGAGGCTTTAGGTTGTTTGTTTGAGTTGGCTCCTAGAATGAGATCCTTCATGTTTTCTTATTTGTCTCATCCTATCTAGGAATCTCTTTACCAGTGTGGAGTTTAGTCCCACCTCGGGGGTGAACCACTCTAAAAGTTACGAGAAGCATGGTCTAAGGCTAGGAGGATCATGGAAGGTCTTCACGCAGTTGGTGGTATTATATAAAATATAAGTATTATTTGTGTGTTAATTTACATGTGTTATATTTATGGGTATTTCTTGTGTATGATGCAAGTATATGTTTACTATTATTTCCTAATGAATTTGTATATTGGAAGAATGCATTTTTATGTTTAAAGTTATACATATATAAATATGGAATTATTTTTTTTATGGAGTGGAATGGCCCCGGCCTGGGTGTTCTAGGGATGTTACAGTTTATGAAGTTTCGCAAGATTTTTTGTGTGGCATAACCCAACAAGTATAAGGTTGGGTGTGTTACAGTTTGGTATCAGAGCATGAAACTTTTTAGGTGGCATGACCCGGATTGGGTGGTTAGGCATGTTACAATTTGGTATTAGATCTCAGTTTTCAACACTGAGCCCGGATAGGATGTGTAAGTGGAAATTGAAGAAAAACTTTCATAGAGAGTTGTTGTTGGAATGGACAAAATTAAAGTTTCAGAGAATCCATGAGTGCCAATAGGGAACTGACAGAAAAAATTAACATTGTTTGAAATCTCAGGAGGTGTAGAAGTTTAGGAACCCACAATGGCCATAGGATCTATTCAGGAAGGGACTGAATCCTTCACAGTTGTCATATCTAGGAAAGGATCATGATGATTAACCCCTACAGTCCTTCATACTTTGTTTCTTCAGAAAATTTTAAGTCTTTGACAGAAAGGAGGTAAAATACCTGAAGCTCCAAAGTCCTAGAGTGAATCTACACTGTAGATCATTTGGGAGAAGGATGATCATTGGATCCCCAAGTGGTTCGATAGTTCGACACTACGGGAAAATGTTTTTGTGGTTGTGCAGAGAGAAGAGTTACCTAAAGTCCCAAAGTCCAGAACAAATATAGATTGTTCATGTTCAGGGAAACATGTCTGAAGACGAGCAAGTGTTCAAAATTATGATGTTCGACAGTTTGGGGGTGGGCTGGTGTTCAACGAGGAAATCCTCTAAAGCGCTAAATTTTGAAATCATGAGCTCCTTGGAACCCCTGTTTGAAAGTTCAGAGTTCAGTATTTATAAAGTATGTTGGTGTGAAATATTTTGAAACCTGAAGTGTCTAAGTCCCAGAGAGACAGAGTGATGTGGAATGTTGATGTCACCTAGGGTGATGCGAATCTATTTGGGTGTTCTGACATTCAGAAATAGAGAGTTTTAAAGTATGAATATGTGCAATATTCCAAATTTCGGAGTCCCAAATTCCTAGAGCACCAGAGTCTCGAAGCTTCAGGGAGAAATTGTTCAAAAATTTATTGTTCAGGAGATGTGTTTTGTTATCCTTAGAAGTCCTCTGAAGTCCTGAAGATCTGGAGCATTGAAGTAGTAAATCTCCAAAGAAAGAGGGTTCCAGAGTCTTCCAGTTCCGTGTTAGGGATTTTTGAAGTGTTCACGTGTGAGATCCTCTAAATCATGGGGTCCTGAAGTCTCAGAGTGATGTGGCATGCTAATGTCACTTGGGGTTATTGTTGGTTGTGGAGCCTGATTATCTTCCTGATTCATAGGTCATTGCTTTCAGCCATGTTTATACCCCATGAAGTATTTACACCCCAGAAGTATGTACACTCTTCCAC